>VWZN01013173.1:170440-192929 GCA_013396955.1 Regulus satrapa
GGGGGGGGGCGTGGGCAGCTTCCTATCTTCCCAGCAGTCAAGACACAGGCAGTGCTCCAGAACTTCCCGGAGGTTTGGGGCATCACACCAGTTTGATGCTTTCAGCTTCCTGACAGGATGTTGATGTCTCCTCGCAAAGATGGGAAGTGGGAACAGACAAGAAGTGGAGTGAGCACAGGGCTAGCTGCCTGGGGTGGCAGGAAAGGGGACAAGATGGGACATGGTACCAGAGATGCTCATCCTGCTCCCAGCATTTGAAGATCCCTCTGGGTATCCCAAGGTGCTGCTATCACAGGGAGAGTGCTTTTCTTCCCAAGGATCAGGTAGAGAAGGTTGCCAGGGTATAGGGATATGCACCCATGGGGATAGCACCCACAGAGCTGAGGGGTGTAGGAGACTCTCAGGGAGAACCATTCCAGTGCTGCCACTCTGCAGTGGCACTGGCAGGGATCTGGCCAGTGCCCTCCTGCTGGAATGACTCAAGTGGGAATTTATTAAATACAAAATACCCTATTTAATTAGCATCAGGCTTCAACAGCAGATAACAATAGCCAGGAAGCTCAGCAAGAGGATGGCACATCATCTGTAATGCCTCAAAAGGGCTCTGACAAAAGGGCTCGGACTGGGTCCCAGCCCTTATGGCTCCTCCTGTGCTGGAAGCCCTAACAGTGTGATGTCACAGAGTCAAACCTCTGAAGGAAGAGCAGGGACTGAGCAATGGCCACCTCCTGAAGCCTGTCACCTGTGTCAAAATGTGGCATTTAAAATGGATTTCATTCATTCATTCATTCATTCATTCATTCATTCATTCATTCATTCATTCATTCATTCCTGCAGAATAAGCCCTGGCACCTGCTAGGTGCCCACTGCCCTGGAAGCTTCTTGGTGTTGGAGAGAAATCAGGCAGAGAGACTCTGGCAGTTGCAAAGACTCCATTTCCACATCTCTTCCACAGCTCATCCTTACTGAGATAGCTGAGAACAAGGTTTGTTCCACCCAAATGAGCACATTTGGGTGGAAATTGTCACTTTGGGGGTCTTTATCCTGTCAAGGGGACTGGGCACCGTCAGTGCAGATGTTCTGAGCCTCATAATCAGCAACTGCTGGGCTGGGACAGAGGTGAGAAACACTCTTGGCACTCAGCCCCCAGTAAGAAGCAATTCATCTTTTCCTCTCCAAAACCTTTACTAGACCCTGCTTCTGCAGCTGGATCTGGCCCTGCACACTGTTGTGTCCTGGAACAGCCCCAGGCTGCTCTGGATAAATATCATTCAAGACATTTGGTCACTTCAGAAACCTTAAAACAAATGATTTCCAATGCTTTTGATCTCCCAAAAACCTTCATGAAAAATGTACACCACTCCCCAGGTTCCCAACCTCATGCACATCATCTGAGCCTCACTCACTTTGACTTAGGAAAAGAAACAAGGATGACCTTTGGTATTCCAAAATATCCTTGGAGCTGTTCAGTCCCAACCCATTCAATTGCCTCCTCATTGGGAACCCAAAGCCAGCATCACTCACTTGGGAGCTTAGTGGGGACAAACCCACAACCAGCTAAAAGCCACAAAGAGTCCTGATATTCAGGCACTCACAGCCGGACATATAATCATGTGATCAAGGTGAAAAAAATTCTGCTCCAACCACCCACAAGGATTAGCAGGCGGGGGAGAGGACACAAAGTACAAAGCTAGCCCTTTGGTTTGGCACACCAGTAACACAATGGGCATTCCTAAGTCCAGATCTAGACTCAAACCTCAGATTTCTTTCCCCTTTACTTTTTATATTGCCCCCCTCTCTGCATGTGACTCATCCTTAGGCAGCATCTCCAGCCAGCACACGGCTCCTGATGAGCTGCTAGTGATGTATTCCATGTGCGGACAAGCTTATTGGGGAGTCAGGGTGCCTTGTTCCTGTTCCAGGATCCGCGTGTCTCTGCACACGGAGTTAATTAAAAAGAGCTCCGGGTGTAGACAAGCCCTCCTCAAGCCCCTGCACCTCTCAAGGGCATGTGGTCCACTGCAGCCCACCCCTGGCCCTCTCCAGACCCCTGCCCCAGACAGCAGGAGTAATAGGAGGGTTGGGGCTGGGTTAACAGCCTCAGGAAAGGACCCTGCATCCCTGTCCTGCTCCCCCAGCCTGGACACAAACATGGGCTCTCCCAAACCTTTCAAAGGGCAGCTCCTCCCAGGCAGCAGCACACTCTGGCAGGAGGCTGTAATGGGAGCAAAGTGCTTTAAAATTTAATGTGGAACAAAAGAATTTCTACAAAATAAAAATTGAAGTTTCTCTTCCATTAATAAGATATTAAAAGCCTTGCTAGAGAGGCTGCAGTCTCGAGCTCCTGCCCTTCGCTGTCCTGTCTCCCTATCACAGCTTCATTGTTCACTCCTGCTCCCTATGCACTTTTAACTCCTGCTCTCTGTGGCAAGAACTCTCTGAAATGGCCAAGAAAGCTCAGACTTCCCCATCTCAGCTGATTGCCAGTACCTCTCCTCTCTCTGATCCCATGTGATTTTGTCATCTGCCCTCTAATGCAAAATGTATGTTCTAATTAATAAAGTGAAAAGCAACAAAAAAGACAAAAGTAAACCCATCAAGCATGGGACCAATGTATGTTTGTCTCCTTTCTAATCCCATTATTGCTTTGAAATGAGCTCTAGATATTACTGCTCCCTCATTAACAGCTGCTCTGATTTCCCTCTGAACCCGGGAGACTGGGCCCTGATGAATTTTGCAGCCAGAAAAAGTGGTTTTTAACCACAACAACAGCAACACAGACAGAAACTCAGTTCAGAGCACCTCAAAGTGCTAATATTTATCTTTCCTCTGAGCCTGCAAGGAGACAAGATACTTTGGCTGAAGAGAGGAGGTGCAGAAGAGGCATATGCATGTATGGAGCCAAATGGGACATAGATGCTTTCAGGCACAATCCATTTACACCTCATAAAATTCTCATTGCTTTTGCCTATAACAAGTGCAGTGACTGCACTAGCCCATACTAAAAATGCTGGAATATTCCTCAGCAGGTGCCGAAATACCACTGTCCCAGCACACCTCCAGTCCGGGGCTGCTCAGGAGAGAAGAACATGCTTACAGCCTGGGGTATCAAATGACTCATTTTACAGTGTAGGAGATTTTGATCTCTGCAACACTGCAAAGTGCAACCAAATCAATTCCCTCAGGACTCTGTCCTTCTTCATGTCCCAGTACAGGGCAGTGCTCTCAGATGTCTCTACTCTTCTTACAGGGTGCTGAGCTAGAGAAAAGCAGCCCTTGGGCTTCTCAGAGAGTACTTTCAAGCAGGATGGCCTGGGGAAACCGCCCCAGTGCCCAGCCCCTTCCCTCAGCAGAAACACCCTGTATGTGCTGAGGGACCCTGCTGCAAGGGACTGCAAGGTTTCCCCACTGCATCTGCATCTCTGCCAGCTGAGGAGGAAACATGGAAGGGCTCAGCACATTTCCTTACAAGCATCCCATACTGAGGGGCTGGGGGCTCCAATCATGCCCCCAGCCATTCCCAGTCCTGTGCTTGCTCCAACACTTCTGTTTTGGCTGTGAACAGTTGTTCTGACCAAGCTCAAAATGCTCCAGGGACAGCGAGCGCTGCCAGCAAATACATTAGTGAGAGCAAAGCAGCTGGGGGGAAGGAGATCAGCTCTGTGCATCTTGCCAGGCTGCTTTTCTCCTGCCTTCCCTCTCAGCAACTGTAAATAAGAAGAAGTGAGCCGGATTAGAGGTTACTCTCCCTATCAAGGGAACTTCTTGAGCTATGTCCTAATTATTTTTCCCCTGATCTGGTCTTTCCCATCTCATCTGTGCCACAACCACAGTTCCTCCTGCCCTCAGTGCCAGCAGGCCAGGAGGTGTATTTCAGGCACTCTGAGCGGGAGATATCTGTAAATTACAAGAAAGCAAAGGCAGATGGGTTTCCCACATGCCCCCAACAAGAGGAGTTTTTCCCACTGAGCACCAAGAGCAGGCAGCCCTGCTGGCAATATCCACAGTCCTGCAGCACAAAGAATCATGTCCAGACTGAACAAAATGTGGAGGGAGCAAAAAATCAGGCATGGGGCCATCAGGCAGCAAGTAGAAAGCAAAATGCCAAAGCCTGTGTGCCTTTCCCCTGCCAGTGCTGCTGGATGCCCAATGCCTTGCTCCTGCTGAGGGCAAATATTCCTGCCCCGTGGGTCCCCAGGGCTCTAGCAGGGGCAATCAGGCAGGAATCTGCAAGCACCAGCAGTGACCAGAGGAGCCGGATTCATGCTTGAGCACTGCTTGTCATACTGTGAGCTCCATCCTGAAGCAATGCAGGTTTGGGATGGAGGAATTTTAGGGGCACCTGACAGTTCTGGATATGCCCAGCCCAGCTATCCCTCTTCAGAGGGAGGTGATTTTGCAGGAGCACAAAACAAAAATAAAGCAAGCTGTGGAGTGCAGAGAAGAAGATGCAGGTGCCGTGGCTGGGACCAGCCCTTGGTCACAGGAAATATTTGTTACAATTTTCACTCAACAGACAGATCTTGATCACAAAGGAGTTGGTGTTATACACACATAATTAAATTATAACTTTTTCTTGCACACAGAGAGGTGCACAAGTTAGCTCAGGGCTGTCCAAGGACGCAAAACACAAAGACAGGTATTTTGTTCTCCTCTCACATCATCACCCAGCCAGCATCTCCCCAAGGATCTCCACTGCCTCTGCACCACAAGCTGTGGGAAGCATCTTCCCAGCTTGGGCAGACATTTTGGGAACCAGCCCCCATTTGTCTTCAGGTTCAACTTGTTCAGCTTTAGGATCCCAGATAAGCCCACCTAAATCAAAGCTCCACTTCTGCAAGCATTTTGCTGCTCATTCCTGGTGAGATTGACCCTGGAGAACCAGCAGACTGCTCAGCTGGGAAAGAGAGATCACATTTTCCTTTCAAGGGATTTTGTGTTATATTTGGGCAGCTGGAGCAGGATGGGAGCTGAGACCAGCAGCCTTGCCCCTCCCCCCCCCACACACACACACACACACACACACACACACACACACACACACACACACACAGCAGAGGTGGGAAATGACCAGTGCATTGCATACCTCTGTGCAATTCCCCACACCAGGAGAAGTTCAGCTGCTCAGGACACTGCAGGTGCTTCACTTATATTTCCTTCACCATCTGCACCACTTATTCCTAAATAAATTTCAGAGGTTGGGGTGTGATAACAGGGCTGAAAAGGCTGGATTACTTTTGTTTCCCAGACCCAGAGGGATCCATCTCCTGTCCCCAAGAGCCAACAAGGGATCAGAACTCATATGGCTACAACAAGGCTGCTCCAAACAGAAATTACCTATTTTTCTCTTAAGTTCAAAGAAATTCAGATACATTCCTTCTCATTAGTTTAATCTTATTCTAAATCTGAGCAAGACTCATGATGACAGTGCCAAATTAGGGAAAGAAGGCTCTCTCTCCAGACCCAGGCCAGCTTTGCAGACCTACAGAGCCTGACTTGTTCTAGGTTTCACTCTGGAGACTTGACCAGCAGTCTATTAAAATCAGGTCATTTATTTAGGTACTTAGAACTGCACTTCAAACAGCTAAAATTAGTCAGGAAAGTTGCACTTTTCAGGCTTTCTCATCCCATGCCTCAGTTTCTAAACCAGGGAAGAGAAGAACAATTATTTCTCTCCAACCCTTTCAAAAGCACTTGGAGATCTTCAGATGACAGTGCGATTTGGTGCAGACATATTCATTATTCTTCCCCTCCATGGAGCAGTGTTAAATAGTTCTCCATATAAAGTCATTTTCTAAATTAGGTAAAGACGGTGAGTTTTGTGCTGAGCACATGTGGATATTTTTATAAAATGTTTAAAACTTCTTGTCTGACTTTTCCTTCCCTTGAAGGACAACGTACCAAATTAAACCCTTCTGTGACCCTCTTTCATTTCACCCTCCAGGAGTTCTCAACAAGACTTTGCCAAAAAGTAACATTAGCAAATTCTTTTCCTCACAGATTACAAATGGCAAAGTTTGGCCCCATGTGGTGTTTGGATTTAGTGAGAAGAAAGGGGCTGATGATGCTCTGGGGCAGCCCCCACAGGGTTTAACATATTGCTTTTGCTGTCCAGAACCAGACAGGCAAGTCCATGTGAACCCCACAGGAACTGCTGTCACAAGTGGAGTCTCCAGTTCATCTCCAGTTTCCATCCCTGCCTTGTTCTGCTCAGCTAGAAATTCTGCCAAAGCAGCTGTGTGGCTGCTGGCTCCACTCCCCAAAATGGGCACCCTGATGGAATAACCTGTGGTGGTCCCAGCCCATAGAGAGGATATTTCCCTTACTCAGGTGGGAGGAACTGAGTGTCTGACCTATCCTGGGAATAGGGCAGGGGACAGGCACCCTCCTGCAGGGGGTGTGACCCTGAGATTAACCTTTGAAGTTTCCTCCTGAAGAGGGTTTTTTTTTTCCCTGCTAATAGGGGATTGTATTTTGGGTAGTCATGCAGAGATGGGATAGATCAGCCATTCCCATCTAGTCCTTCACTAGGAAATTCACCCCCTATAGGGAGCCTGGATGGGGACACACTTCCTGGCTCTGAAGCACAGGTGCAGGGGGAGCCTGGCTCCCCACACAGCTCTGCATCAGGAGAACGATACACAGCCAGCTCCAAGGAGATAGGCCCAAGGCCATCAGGACAGAAATTAAAAGGGCGAAGTGGCACCGCACCCACCAGGGAGCTATTCCTGCCAGGTGCTCCCCATGGCCCACTGGCTGCACCGGGGCAGCAAAGCACAGATGGATCCTAAGCCCAGACAGCAAACACAGGAAAGGTCACCTCTGCTCAGCCCAGCAAGCTGAAGTAAAACTGGCACTGTGTCAACAGGGAAAAGGTTTGAACTGAAGCAAAATAAAACATTGGTGCCAAGAAACGTGCCTGCACAGGGGTTTAGAAAAGTTCAGTGTCTCAGCCAGGAGCAGGCTAGAATGGGGGGCAGGGGACGACACTGTGTCACCAACCAGCTTCAGGCTTTAGGTGGAAAAACCCTTTGGCTCTCCCTGTACAAGAATGCTGTGCCAGGAATATGAAGGGGAGTATCCAACTCCCAACCTGCATCCCACCAGTGTCTGGCAGCAAGAGGAGCTAGGAATGCCAGATAAGACCCCCCCAAAAGGCTTTGAAAGGGCTCCAACTGTCAGGAATGGGGCAGACAGTGGCTCAAGATGTGCCTGGCTGGCAGAAAAGAGGTCAGGAGCAGGAGGTGGGAAGCCCTCTGACCCCAGGGGAACAAACAGCTGTAGTGACAATAACCATGACCGGGGGGATGTACAGGAGCTGTGATCACACAGTGTCTCCTCTCCACAGCCACCAGGACCCCTGAGCAAAATCCCAGTCAGCTCACCCCTGCATCACCACTTGGCACAACACAGTTTTTGGGGCTTCCCGCTCTCCTTGGGAACAGAGAGGATTCCTGCAGACGCAAAACAGGATCCAGCACATTGGGAGTAAGGAAGGGACTGTAAACCCTCAAGGGACACAGCATGGGGACATCAGGGTCAGAAGATGGCCAGCATTAGCCCTGGCTTCTGAATACCAAAGTAAAAGTTTCTTGTCCTCCAAAACAACTTCCTGAGCTCAAATTTCTGTTATTTTTAACCTCAATGCTGCATTATAAATAACCACCGGGTCCAGTGCTTGCCTCCCAAGCCAGCTGCTGCAGGTTCCTACTCCAGCTGGGGCAGTTATGGCTTTAGTTTTCCAAGAGCTGATCCAAACACTTGGATGAAAGCCAGAGAAAGGCCTGACCTGCAGGGAGAAGCCAAGGGAACCAGAGCTGCCCCGTGGAGCTTCAGGGTTAGGAGGAGCTGAGACCGTCCCTAGCAGGAGGGGAAGGGGTCACTGGGAATTATCTGTGTGGGTGGGAGAGTGGATCCAGTGAGGGGATGTTCCCCAGGAAAAGTCAAGCTTCTCCCATGGAGATCATCCCAAGAATTTCTTGACCTCATGTGCACAACTTGGTTTTTCTCCCCCAAATTTACCACCTTTTCAGGTCCAGCACCCAGTCAGCCACCCAGCTCCCTAGGAATGGAGCTGACATGGAACAGTTTGGGTGCAGTTGAGCCCCAGACATTTGCTGGTCTCCATGTCACTGTCACAGCCCTGAGCAGAACTCCTCAGGGTCAGTGTGACCCAGGGGCTGAGCACAAAACCAGTGAGAAGAAAGGATGGGGGGAGCGTGAGAGATGCTCAGCCTTGGGTACAGTTGTACTCACTCCAGGGGACACATGGGACAGAATCTTTCCAAGACCCTGCCAGCATGCAGGGCGGAATGGGCAAGGGCTGCTCAGCTCTTTGCAAGAGCCTCTTTCCCCTCCAGCACCTGCAGCTGGGGATGAGCACAGCTTCCCAGCACAGGGCAGGCTGGAGAGGCTGCAATGGGGGGCTGTTTCCCACTGCCATCTTCCCATTCCCTATTTGTGCAGCAAAGGTTGCTCCAGCATCCTGGGCAATTGTTCTCACAGTCTGCAAGAAGGAGATTAAAACCTCCCTGTTTGGCAGACACAAGCAGCAGAGGAATAATAAAAAAGAAAAACAAAACAAAACAACAACAAAAATCCAAGAACAAGAAGAAAATATTCAAGCTGCTCTGAGGCATAAATTTAGTCAAGCTCTCAGAACAGTCCCCATGGCACTGTGCCTGCATCCCTCCCAATCCAGGGGGTCCCCACACAGGCAGGCTGGAGGAGAGGCAGACCTTTTGTTAGCAGCTCAGAAATTTTCCTAGCGGAAGGATCCCCAAAGCGCTGGGAATTTTGGCCCCAAGCTGTTTACTTTCTGTATTTTTGCAGATTTCACTTGTGGTTCAGAGGAATTCAGGCACAATTACAGCCACTGCCATTCACTTGCCAAAGCCCATCACAGCCACACCAGGACCCTCTGCCCAGGGACACCCACCCTAAAACCTCACAGGGACAAAGGGCTCTGCTCTGCACCTCCTCTTTGCACGGGGGTGACGGCTAATGCTAAGAACTTCCAGTGAAATGCTTGTGGAGGACAGACTTCCACTGCCAATCCCAGATGCATATCCCAGAGCCATTTTGGCTGGGGGAACAACCTCCCATTTCTTCCAGATGCTTTCTTGCACTGGGGAGATGAGGGTCAGATGAGGTGCTGTTGGATAACAATCCCCTCAGCGATCTGGAAGGTCGTCCAGACCTTCCTCTCCTGTCACAAGTGAGAGTGCCCCATGCCAGGGCTCAGGAAGCAGCTTGGCTGCTTCACACCCAGCTTTCAGAGGGGTTTTCCCTGCCTCTGGCACCTTTCCCTTCCACACTCTGTTCCCAGGGATGCCTTTGGAGGTGGCAGGACAGCTGGTGCTTCCCACGGTGTGGTAGAGGCTCCTCTCTGCAGACACCTGTGCTCTCAGCTGGGATTTTTAAAGATGGCCTCAAACCTGAGGGCTGGGATGCAGCATCCTCCTGGGATGGAGGATTGCTTCTGCTGGACCCTGCTCAGCCTGCAGCCCCTGCCTTGCACACCAGATTTGAATCAGGGACTCTGCCCTGCAATGCAGAACAAAATAACTCAGAGGACAGGTCCAGAAGAATTGGTGCACTTCCCAGATATTGTACCCAAGTGGGGCAAAGCGGAAAAGGACCCCAGCTGGCCTTGGTCTTTCTCTGGGAAGATTTGAGCAAATCCCACAGGCACTGGAGAGGATGGACCTGAACCCAAGCGCCCTGGAAAAGGAAACCAGAATAGGATGCCTGGGGTGGTTTGCACCCCAGCACGACACAGTTGGACCGAGAGGGAGGTTTATAGAGCACTCGGTCTGGAGAAGAGCAGCTCCAGTATTGCCTGCCCCATTCCACAGCACTGACAATGGATGAGCAGCAACCACTACCAAAACCAGTCAGGGAGGGCCAAACAGAAGTCTGCGCTCCACTCTGTCCCCTCTGCCCGCTCTTCCATCGCTTCCCACGGGATCTTCCCATCTGCGGGAGCAGCAGTGGTGAGAAAAATCAGGGATCGGCTGCAGAAAACAAATAATGTATTAAAAAAAGACTGCAGATGCTCATGGAAAAGCCCTGGTTCTCAGAGCAGCATCCCACCCTGCCAGGGGTCACCCACCCCCGGAGCAAGTTACGTGCCCAAATCAAAGGCAGGCGCAATCAGAGGGATCCAAGTAACACACGCAAATAGGCGATTTGCAAATAAACAGAGTGAGCCAGCGGAAACGGCAGGGGAAGGAATGCTCTCTGCTTTCAGAAGGTTGGGATCTGCTGGTGGGCAGCCCAGGGAAGGAATGCAGTGACGTCTGTCCAGCTAATAAATTAGTGAGCTGAATAATTCAGGGTGAATTATTCGTCTAGTTTTCCTTCCCATGAGGAGGTGCTGAGTGTGCAGCAGAGACCCCAGAGGGAGATAGGGACCCTCAGGTGAGACATTTGCTGCCAAATGCTTCCAGACAGGTCCCGTAGTTGGGCAGTTTTCACCCTGGTGATCAACCAAATAGGGAACAACAGTGGCTGGAATGTCATGCCAGGAGATGTGGCAAGTGCTGGGGACCACACACATGTTCTCATGATGGGTGACAGCTGAGGGCATGGTTAGTTTGATCACTGCAGTGTAGTGTCAGTGAAGGGATGGCCAAGGTGGGCAGAGCACTCTGCCTCTGCACTCAGCTCCTGAGACCATACCTGCTGGCCCATGGCCTGCCTCTACTCACTCTGCCCACTGGTGACATCCAGAATCAGATTCATAGCATATCCCCCAAGGTACCCTGCAGATCTTAACCCCCAGCCTTGCACATCCATGAGGAGTAAGTGGAATCTGGGTCTTACATCCCCTATCACCCCACAGTCTGTCCTCTCCTGCATCAACCCATCACCCCACAGCTTGTCACTTTTCAGGCTCTCTCAAACCACAGCCACACCATGTGTGAGTGAACAATGAAGCCCAACACTCTGTGGGTACAGAATAGGATCACTGTCCTCCACATGCAATGAAATCCTCCCATGGTGATAATGGGTGAATCCCACCATGGTGAAAACACCATGGTGCCACATCTGAACTGGGAAAAAACCTTGAGCATGTGTTGAGAGGAGTGGGGAGCATGCAGGAAAGAAACCCACATCCACTACCAGCCTTCCTGTGCCCCAACTTCCAGCCTATACCAACCCAGCTCCCCCCGGGTTTCTTTCCCTCTTTAAGAGGCTGTCACTCCCAGAGAGTGGTTTCCTGAACAGTGATGTGACCTGGCTCCCCAGAGAGGCAGGGATGGCACTGGGATTCATTCTCAGGGTTATAAAACCCCACAGACACCCCCAGGCTGAGTTTTCCCTCCATAAGGCCATGCTGGAAATCCACAGCAGGCAGCAAAGGACAGGAGCTTCCCCATTAGGGCCCAGCATTGCCACAAGCCTTTCACTCCAGCAGTGATGAAGAGGAGGAAGATGATGATGTCCTGTGGCCCTACCACAGCAGCAAAGAACATGTAGCCATGGCAGAGAATGCCCCAGTTCCATGTGTGCTGGCAGGAGGATGAGGGTCCCAAAGCCACAGCAAAAGGCAGAGTGTGGATGGTGTGAGGACAAAATGCAAAACCCCTGAGAGGGTGCAAAGGCTATGCAATGCCTTTGCCCCACAATTACTGAAATGGTGAGGGGGCACCAAAAGCAGTGCCCTTGGCCAGTCAATGGACAGACCATGAATCTACCCTTACTTTTATTAGAAACCAGCAGGTCATTAAAATCCAAACCCAAAGCAGTGGCTCCATTCTCAGGGACATTCTCAGGACCGGGGTAAACTCAAGAAGGGGATGCTCCCAGCTTTGCCCTGAATCTTCAAACAACTCAACTGCCACAAAGAGCCCCCAGCAAACTCTGAGTGGGGAGCAAGAGAAGATGACCCCTGAGGAGAGCATCCCTCCATGGCAGGGTCCAGCCAAGGAGATGCTCGGAGGAGGAGAGCTGAGCAGCAGCAAGGATGCTGCTGTGCGGTGCCAGGTTTATGAGGCCCTAGGGATCAGAGAGGCTGTACCATTACCAAATCCCCACTTTCCTAGGGAAATAGCAGGTGCTGAGGATCAGCAGCTGCCAAGATACAGTATTTATATACATTTTTATATATTTTAAGAATTAAATACAAAAATTTTCTGTGTGAGCAAGAGAAAGGTAGTGAGTGGTGGGAGAAAAGCCAGAGAGCTACCAGTTCCCAAATATTCATTCCATTTCAGTGGTTTGGAATTACACTCTCCCTGCAATTCCCACATTGCTGATGGGGATAGGACAGACTTTGGGACTTCCTGAGCCCCCTGTGATCCCACGTCCCTAGGACCTGCCAGTGCAGAACTGGATCCCATGAGATCCCAGTCCCTTATGCTGTTTGCATGCAAGGAGGCATTCCAGCAGGACTGCAATAGAGGGACAAGACAGAAAAGCCAGACACCCACTGCAGGCTGCAGGGTTGCTTTCATGGGGCTCCCCCAGATGAGCTGCAGGGACCTTAGGGGGAACCATGCCAACAGGATGGGGGAGACAGAGTCACCCAATATCTACCCCACAGGAGTGGGATCACAGGGCTGGCTCAATCCCAAAGGGACCACCCCAGGGATGTCCCCCTCTCCCCACTACCACCTCCAGGAAGGAGCAAGCATCCCATTGGGCTCAGCACTGTCCCTGCATAAGCCCCAGGAGGCAAAGCAGTAGCGTCAGCCTCCTTGTCAGGGGTTTCCATCGCACGTCTTCCCCTCCCTGGGTGGCAAAGGGACTCATGAGGCATGTCCTCCCTGGAGCCATCATCCAGGAGGAGCTTCTAGCACCAGCTGCTCCCCCAGGGAGGAAGGGGGGAGCTAGGGCTAGGGTAGAAGAAGGCCATGAACAGAGGGAACAGCATGAGAAGTCCAACCCACCGTCAATTGTGCCAAGTTGTGCAACACTTGAAATGCCACTGCGGGTTCCTCTTTTGTTCCCTCAACCCCAAGCAGGAAAGCCAGACCNGCCAAAACCTCTCAGATTTCCCCACAGCATCACCAGTTCAGGCAGCCAATGGTGCGTGTCAGCAAGAGCAAGTTCGAGCCAACAGGACCGTGCCTGGCCCTGGGGGTCACGGCAGAGAGGAGCCATTCCTTCTGACTGCTGCCGGCACGCTGCAGTGCCTCCCTGCTCTCCCCCATCTTGGCTCCCTCCTCTCTCCAAGAAAAATATTACAGCTTTTTTTCCTTCCAGGCAGCAGCGCCTCTGCATATTTTCAGTGGGTGAGCAGCAGCTCAGGCCGGCAGTGCTGGAGCAGCAGCCACCTCATCCTGCACACAGGACAGCAGGGATGCTCATGATCCTTGGGCGCATTCCCAGGTATCCCTGTCCCCAGCCCCACCACTGACCCAGAGTTAGAAAACACTCAAACCCGGGCGGTGAGCAGCAGCCCCAGCCCCGTTATCCATTCAGCAGCCCTCCTTGGAAAGCAAACCCAGCGGGAATTGCGCGCCAGCTTAATTAGAAGGGAGAGAGGCAAGTGGCTGCAAACCGGAGAGGAGCCTCGTTAGAGATTACGCAACAATTTCCTAATCAATTGAGCTGCTCGACAGAGTGCGGCTGGTGAAGCCGCCCGGGTTTGGCTGGCGCCTGCTCTTGACCACGGCCGGCAGGGCTTAGGTTGCCAGCAGGGTGGGTGCAAGGCAGTGTCGGCAGCGTCTGTGTGGCACCGAGCGGGGACACAATGCAAAATTACAGTATTTACTCTCTACTCTCCAAAAGCATGCGTGAGTGGGTGTCCCCAGCCCACCCAGTGCCAGCTGCCCAGACCCAACGCCGGTGCCCCTCCTATCCATGGAAGATGGTGTGTTATCAGCCTCTCCAGCAGCGAGGAGCTGCTGAGGAAATGGGGCACACAGCACCCTGCGAGCAGTTTCCCCAGCAGGGATACTGCCTCGGTAATTTTAGAACATGCCAGTTTGCTAAAGCACTCTCCGCACCTCCAGCAGCAGCCTGCAAGCTCCGTGTTCTCCCCAGCTTTTATTTGGACAGGCGTGGGCCAGCCATGAGGAGCGAGGAGTGCCCGACGATGCCAGCTCACCCAGCCAGCTGCTTCCCCGGCTGTCCCGGCAGCTGGAGTCGTGGGAACACACCAGAAATCGCTAGAAAAGCATGAAAACATAAATCACACTTCTCATCTACAGCTCAGGATGTGGCTGGAAGGTAAAAAATTCCACTGTGTGTGCCCATTCTAAACTCATCGTTGATGGTTTCACTGATTCCCTAACAGCACGAAGGGAAATAACAGTCAAGGACAGAGGCTGAAGCACTGAGACCACGGGCACTTTCAGGAGCTCTGTTTGACTCCCAGGGACACAGGTGGAGCACAGTTACACCAGCACTCAAGGCCTGACACTAGTCCAGCACCACAGCCTGTTCATGCTGCTGCAGCCGGAGCGGTACAGCAGATGCATCCCGCACACGCCTTCGTATCTGATGGCCTCACAACCTGCAGCATCCTCAGCCTTGTGCTGGTCACAGGGCACTGCAAGTGGTGACATGGGAAGACGAAGAGGGGGAGGAAACTCCCACTGGCACGCTTGGCCAGCAAACAGAGTTTTTTTCCTACCTTTTAATACACACAGTAAACCCCACCTATCTAAAGGTGATGAGGGTATTTCAAGCCACGCTCATTAGCACCTGCTGCAAGCTTCTCCGGAGGTACCGCTCATTCATCCCGTCTGCCCACACGTCCTCGGCAGCGACAGCGGGAGGGGCTGGGGGGTCCCCAGGATCTGTGTCACCTTGCAGGGAGCTGGCATGGGGACACTGACACCAGCCTCTTGTCCCTTATGCTCCTCCATCTGGGCCAGGTGAGATGCTTGGTGAGACCTGCTGCTTCAGCACCCTGACCTGATGTTCTCATCTCCCCCACTGCCCAAGCAGGGCAGGATCAGACCCCATGGGGGCTGCCAACAGCATTTTCCCCTTCCCCTCCTCCAGCCCAGCTGCAGAGGGGCCGTGGGAGGTGGGAACGAGACAGCAAAAAGCATTAAATGTGGCACTGAATCCAGCCATAAATAATCTCCTAAGCACCACCAGGTTTTAGAGCCTTTCCCTCACCTTCCTCCGGCAAACCTGAGAGTGTCCTGGATTCCTAACCTGGAAACGGAGTGAGATGGTGGAAATAGCAGCGACTTTCTCCCCTCCTCTGAAAGGATGGGGAAAGAAAGCAGCACTGTTAGGAAGAGCTGCAGCCTCACCAAGCTCCATAGTACAGGGACAGTGTGACCCCAAGAGGACCCAGACCACAGCTCCTCCACCCCCTTCCCATCTCAGATTTCATCTCACGTTTAAAATGCAGGATTGCCAAAAAGATCCTGCCTCACATCGCTTTTCCTGTGTGCCTGAAGGCAAAACCTCTCATCTGCCATATGCATCAGTTCAGTGAATAAAATTTGTGGAATAATAACAAGGCTTTTTTTTCCTCCTCCCTGCTGTGCCCTCCTGCCTGCTGGGAGTGCAGACTCTCTGGGAAGGCATTGGCTGCCTCCACATGGAGTTGCCCAACACGGCTGCACCCATGGGTGCCACATTCCACAAGCATGTGCTGCTGCTCAGCCCAGCTGTCCTTGGGAGATAGACCAGGAAAAACACCCTCCCCACCTTCCCTCAGGGTATTTAACACTAACATGATAATCTCCTCTCCCCACAAACACATCAGTTTTCTTGGAAGAGCAATAGAGTAGAATAAAAATGTGAGTCTGGGAATGCTGGACATTTACTAAGCCACCACCCTGTAAAGGCTCAGCTGGCCAAAAAGTGAGGAGAGGGAAGTCCACAGTTCTCATCCATCCTGAAGGGGACCTGGGGAGGAAGCACTGCTTAGCACCTTGGCTGCATCCCACCTTTCCTGGATGGAAATCTTTCCCCCCACCCCCAACCAGTTTAATCTACGCTAGCCTGAAAAACTGGTGATAGAAGTGTAGTGGGTAAGGGAGCATGGTTTGGGGGTATAAGTAGATTTTCACAGCTTCCTACTGGAAGGCTAGAGGCAGAAGAAGCTGCCCACCAGTGCCCTTGACAGCCAACAACCAGCTTCAGCCCACAGCATCCTTCAGGGCTGCCAACAACAACCCTGCCAACACCAAAACCTCTGTCAACAGTGAAGTCTCTGCCAACACTGAAACCTCCACCACAGCAGCAGCTCACCCCAGGCCAGCTCTCAGCCTGTACCAGCCCTTGGTGGGGACGTGTTAGTTCAGTCATCCAGACCTATTGATTCAGGAGCAATAATTTGTCTTCACCATTCAAATACTGGCCTCAATTATAGCCACTTTTCCTTTTTTCCTCTTTTTCCCCTTTGCTGGCTCTTTCCCTTTGTCTCTGCTAGTTTAAGTACCAGAATATCTACATTGGCCTTAGGGAGATGTGGTGTTAACTGTACATTTGCATCTCGTTTATACCCAGGCTCTTCACAGCCTTAATAAGCAGGTCCCTAAAAAATGGGGAGAAAAGACACCAACTGCAGGGGATGTTTGCTGCCAGCTCAGAGCTGCCCAGTCATTTAGGGGGTTTCGGAGATGGCACTGCCAACTCTGAGCTCTGGGTTTGATCAAATCCATGATTTGGACAGTGCTCAGCTGGAGTGGAAAAACTCCCGTCTTTCCCTGGGAGTTATCCCATCCATGCCATGCACATCCCAAAGGAGCACCACAGCTCAGTCTCTCTGCAGCCCACCCAGACTCCAGCCCCCCACTCACCAGGAGTGCAACAGCCCTTGAAGTTGCTCTAATTATCTTTATTTCCTTTCGCTGATTCCCTACCCATGACATCCCAAGCCAAAGCCCAGGAGAAAACAGCCGGGATTTCAGATTTAATTAAACCTCACTGAGCAGGCTGCAACCTTCCTCCGAGGCCAGCACTGTATGCTGTTATTACTGAGCCTCCTGCAAACAGCAGCATGAGCCATTCCAGCACTAGGGGGCCAGAGGGGACAGCTCTTGCCCAGTGCTGGCATGGGGGAACCTGCTGAACCCAGGGCTAAATCCCATCCCAGAAACAAATACTTGTCAGGGTAAGCAGCCCAAAGTTTTATCGCAATTCACTATTTATTTATTTAACCAGCTTTCTGCTGGTTGAATGGAGGCCTGAGGAATCAGTCAGGGCATAGTACAACTGCAGAGGTGTGTCTTTGCTGCCAGCTCCAACAGGCAGAAGAGCTTCAGCACAGACTTTCCAGTTGTAATATTCATCCATCGTGGCACCAGTTTAATGTCTGACCAGTATGGAACCACCACCCCAAAATTTCCCACAGAAAACACAGCACCTGCTCTTGACTCATATTTATCTCCCCATGAAACACAAACCACAGGGAAAATTCCAAAAGTTTCAAAGTTGCCCAGTCCCACTCAAAAAGCATTTGAGCAAAGTCAGAGCTCCCATTCTCCAAAACAACAGTGGGATTTGGATACTGGTGAAGGTGTCACCTAATGGTGTCTCCCAGACTCCACAGATCAAACAAAAGCTGTGAGGGGAAAAAAAAAAAGTAACCAGCTCAACTCACAGTCTTTAAAATACCAAACCTGTAAATCTTCCCAAACCCATCACATTTATTCATATGAATGTTTACAGAAACCAGGGACACTCATAAGTGACCATGCACACTTCCCATTAAAAACACATTGCAACACATGGGGGAAAGAAACACATTTGCAAGAAATGCTCCAACAGCTCCAAATAAATGAATTCCTAAAATTTTCAGCCTCTTAGTGGATAAATTCAGGGAAGGCTGCATTTGCTACAGCCGTTCAATTGCTGCACCCAGCATGTGTAGGCAACTTGCCATACAAGTTATATCCATAGTGTTATACACGAACCTCAGCATGGTGTGACCCCAGCAAACCCTTCATGCTCACCAGCTACAAATCCTAATTAACCTGCAACAGCTCAGGCTGGTTAATGAGCTGCTGAGCAAGAAAAGGCAGAGGCTACGTGGAGAGACAGTGTGTGTCCTGCTGCCTCCCCCTTGCTGAGTGCTGCCCACTGAGGAGGGGCACTCCCAGCCTCTACACCTCATTTTAGAGGCTTGGAAAACCCCAGCTTGAGGATGAGGTGACTCCAGAAGCCCCAAAGAAAACCCAGCTGTGAGTATCCTACTCTGACACCATTCTGCCTGTGGTGAGGTGGTTTCCAGCCCTCCAGCCCTGAGTATCTTATAATTCTTCTCCTTCAGTAACCCAAAGCCCATCAGATTCAAATTATTTTGCAACCCCCAAGTCCTGTGCTGATATGAAGAACACAAAAACTGGATAGCAAGCACCTTCCAAATCTTCATTAGCCTGGGAACACCCTACTGGACTGCCTCCAGCACCCTACACGCCTGATTCCCAAAAAGTCCCTGGTTCCCTGCAGCCCTTGAGATCCTCCTCCCCAGTTTCACCCCAGGCCCACCTCCCCACAGCAGTGGGTTCAGCTCAGGATAAACCCCACCACCACCTCCCAGAGCACAAATCTAAAGAGGATGCTAAAAAGCTACCGGGCCGTTTCCATGGGTACGTGAGGCACATGTTGCTATGCGATACTTGGTCTGTTTCCATGGAGATAGCAGGGCTGTCACCATGTAGGGCTTATTAGTTGCTATGGCTATTAAAAGGCGCTTGTCCTCTGGGGACCTGGAAGGACCAAGGCCATCACCTTTCCTTTCTCTCTCTCTCTGGGATGGCACCAACTCCCTAGGATCCCAGTGGGGACCTGGCCATGCAGGTCCCTGATACCACAGGGATGGGCAGCTCCAAGCTAAGCTGAAGAGAAAGCCCAGTCCTGCACTTTTCCATGGAGAACCACACATACCCCAGCCTATGGTGCTTTCTCCATAAGTGAGCAGAGGATTCCAATCACAGGCTTTTACTGGTGTGGTTATAGCTGACACAGACCCCACAAAGCAGGATAAGCACTCCAATGGGCCCAGTCTGCCTACTGAACCCTGTCTCACCTGCCCATCAGCGCAGCACAGAGAACCTTTGCCCCACTTTGTATGGTGGATTTGGTATGGCCAAATCCATGTGTCACCAGGCAAAACCACCAGAGAACTCAGGCCCCACAGAAAAGGCAGTGCTGCAAAATACAGATAAGAGTATCGTCTGCCCTGCTGTGGACCACCTTCCTGCCTGCCTCAGTCTGCTGCAGACAGCCATGCAGGGTGTCTGCAGTCCCTGCCTGCTACTTCCAAAGCCCATTTTTCCAAGCATGGAGAGCTCCTTCCTCTTTTCTCTAGCCCCTGGCACAAGATCCAGCCCCCAGCTCCAGCTCCCCGGCTCCAGCAGTTCATGCCACAGCCCTACAACCACCATGCCATCATCTCTCTAACTGCATCCGAGGAGTGGAAATAGAGATGCAAGAAAGTCCTGGGTTTTATTTATTTTTAATTTTTCCCCTTTAGACAGACCCAGGCCCCATTTCAGAACCCCCACACTGCTTGGCCAGGACAACATCTGAATGCATCTCAATCTTATCTCAAATCACCTCCCCAACAGGCTCTAAATGGGTTTTTATGCAACTATATAAACCCTTATGGAAAATACTCACATGCTCTATTAAACAAATTAAGGGTATTATTTTCTCATCATTCTGTTAGATTTTCTAGGAAGGATGTAATTTTTGTATTTAACTCCAATGGTCTAAAATTAAAAATTTTAAAAAAACCCACAAACAAACCAAAACACAAACAAAAGCTATAGAAAGATATATTACCCTTTAGTGGAAAATTAGATTCCTCCTACATGATACTATAGGATGATTTAAATATAGTATATAGGAATATAACATAGTATTAAATTGTATAGTGTCTTTCTAGAAAGACATGCAGTATAGGATTCTAAAAATTACTCCCAAAACCTATTATGCTTCAATCTAGCCCAGCTGGTTTTCTTTCTATTACATGCTGCAACTTTTCCTAAAAGGCTCAGGTTTTAATTATGTCTTGAAATGCTGCTGCAATCACACCCCAAGAATGGCTCTAAACTCCTCCAGAAATGACAGACCCAAGTGGGAAGCCCCTGGCCATGGGATGGGATGGAGGTGGGGGTGGATGGTACTCTGCACTCTTCACAGTCAAAAAATACTGTAATTAGCAGAGGGAAGAGGGACAGTGAGGGCCCAGGCACTTGACTTCATGGGCATGAAGTAATTCTGTATTTCAGTTCCATTTCTCTCCCAGCACTCACCACCCCAAATGTTTGGGGAATTCAAGTAGTTATTGATGCTCCAGCACCAGACACTCATCCTCTTCCCCCCCGTCTTCCAAAAAAACCCAAAAAGGTTTACAGAAAAATAGTTGCCTGTAGCTGTTGCCATAGAGACTCCAGCTCAGCACAGAAACCCAAAATCTTGTAAAAAAAAACAAAAAGAAAGAATTTAAGATTTTAATCAGTGAAAACACACGGGAGGCCAGGAGCATCATGCACATCCTTGCCTTAACAGCAGGATGTGTTCACCCCTTGTTTAACAGCATCCTAAGAGCCAGCTGAACACAAGGACAGAAAGGGAGAGGAATGAAAACAATGAAAACCCTGTCTGCTTTCGAGTATTTTCTGTCCTCAGCAAAGCAGCCTCTTGCTGCCCAGGCTGATTCTGGACCAATACCCCACCGGCCAAGCTGTTTGTGTTCCTGTTTCCTTCATCCACTGCCAGAAAAAGAAGATAAAATTCAACAACACAAGCAAGGCAAAATATTTCCCAGAACCATGCTATTTCTCCCATAAACTACACCTCAGTGCCAGCACAGCCAGCAGTGGGGAGGAAAAATAAAGGAGAAAATCCCAACTTTTAGCACCATGAGATGTTTGGCAACTGTCTTGAAATTGCTCTTTTCTGCTGCATCCTCCACTGTCACTCCTGACCCAGCTTCTACCATGACCACAAATCAAACATCATGGGATAAACTCACTGCTCTGGTATTTTCACTGCTTGGCAGAGCCCCAGCTCCAGTTGTGGCCACTGGCTAAGACAAACACAGCCCCGAGCATGCTCCAGTGGCTGCCTTTCCACTGGCAGCATGCTGTAGCATCCCAAGGTGGCCAAAGGATCCTATTTTACCACCTTTTAAGCCTTGTGATGAGTTAGGGAGGTGCTGGCATCCACCAGCAGCAGCTCAGGGATGGGGCAGTGGTTTCACTTGGCAGCAGGATATGGGGGATAACAAAAGCCACATCATTGGGAAAAGCCTCCTGTGCCAAGGGGTGTTGTGTTTCGTGCCTGAGGATACAGAGCCTGAGGAATACCAAAACAAGGAACTTCAAAAAGGAGTGGTGTTGGCCCAGAGAATATTGTTGTATGAGCTCAGCTGCTTCAGAGTGATGGAAAAAATCACACACTGACCTGAAGGGGTGATGGAAGGACACGGTGTGCGGGGGCTGAGCTTGAGACATGCCACCAGCATTCACCCAAGGGGCCCGAGAGTAAGCTGGGAGGGAGTGCAGGTACCTGTGGCAACACCCCAGCACCCCAAGCTGCTTCAAAGCCCTGAAACCAGGGAAGGACCCAATGTGGGGGCTCAGGTAACTGTTCCCCCATTGCCCTGGCATGCTGACATAGAGGCAAGGTTCCTGTCAGTTCCCCACTTAGGCAGACTGAGGTGTCTCTCCAAAACCTCCTACCACCACCAAGTCCCCATCTGCTCAGCTCCTCACTTTTACCTTCTGCTGCACATTTAGATGCCCACCAGGATAAAGGTTACTTTGCTTTCCACTAACCCCATCCCTGACAACACTGGAAGATGCAGGATGCATCTGCCCTACCATCAGCTCCTCCAGAACCCAAGAGTTGAGGAGTCAGAACCCAGCTGGCAAGGAAGGCCTTGGAGGGAAACAGTGTGGATGGGGAGCTACAGACGAAAGGAGTCACTCCAGCACTGGCTCATCTTTGGAAACAAGATGATTTTGTTTTGAAGGTCACTAGGAGAGGAGTTCTGTGGCCCCTTTCTGCACTTTTGCTCTTCTTCCATTGCAAAAGCAGGTCTTACCGTGGTGCAGCCATGTCCTGGGCTCTGCTCAGCCCATGGTGGGGACATGTGTATGTACACACACAAGCACAAAATGTGGGCAATTTTAAAACTGCCCTGGAGTCCCCCCAGGGACTGCCAGGCTCGGTGCAAGGGCTCTGCTCATGGATCTTTGCTCCTCTCAGCCTGTCTTTGCTCTGGACTAAAGCAACCAAGCACTCACAGGACAGCAAATCACCTGCATGGCCTTGAGGTACAGAGCAGGGGCATCTCCTGTCCTTGGATAAAGGCTATGGACCATTCCTAGTCAGATTTGCCAAGGGTCCCAGTGCCCATGCCATGGCTCCCAGCCCTGCTCATGCTGCTCCATCTTCCTTGAGTAGCTCACTCCCTCCCCTGCGCTCTCCTCTCTTGCTGTGCCTGTGTGTGGGTGTATTTGGAAACTAGATCTTTCCAGCTGAACTGCAAAATGAAATGCAGGGATCACAACTCCTTAAATAGATTCGGTGCACACATATGCAGACCCCCCCC
>VWZN01013173.1:192941-203622 GCA_013396955.1 Regulus satrapa
CTTGCCCAAACCTCTGCTGAGCTCCCAGAGCTGAGATAGCCTGGCTTCATGGGGCTGCAAGAAAAGAGAAAACAAAGCCCAGCACAAAGCCAAGCCCAGAACCCAGCTGAGATGTGAACATCCGCTGCTGGAGGAGCCAGAGCCCATTTACTGAGATGAAGGCAGAAGTGTCTCCACCCTCACTGCAGGTACCCCATGCTGGCCTTGGGCTCCTCTGCTCTTCTTTTCCTGGAAAAACAGACAGGATTCCCCTGTACTGCTGCCATGAGCAATTTCTGAAGAAGGGGCTGTGATTTGCCCACAGCAGGAGAAATTGCTCCCATGGGAACAGCATGTTGGTGTCTGGAGGGGGCTGCTATGGGGCAGGTTGTGCACCATCCTAAGGAGCAGGACGGAAGGATAAAACAGAAGCATCCTGAAAAATACCCTCACCACAGCAATGCCCCATCCAAGCAGCAGGGTCTGAAGCAATGGGTGAGAGGAAGAGGAGAGTTAGGGGCTCAGAGCATCATTCACAGCCTGGAGACTCCAGCACTAACATTGGCTGTGCCAGAGAATGGGGCAAACACACACTGCTGAAAGGGGACTCACACAGGCAGCAAGTTATCCCCTACATAAAATAGAGCCCAAGAGGTGGAAACATCCACCTCAGCAAGAGGAAGGACATCCTACCACAGTTTAGTCGCACAAGGATACTCCAGCTCAGCTTCACGAGGGGACCATGACAGGTCAGCTTGGCCCTTGCAACCACCATCCATCAGTTTCCCAAGCTGCTGACCCAGTGCACCTGTGACCCAGATGTGCAGCACACAGCATACAAAGCCCCAGGACACTGAGCACTCTGAGCTGTGAAATGCCCTGTGCCACCTTCATGGCCAGAATGGTTTGGGGTACCTGGGGTCAGCTCACATCCACTGGGTCGTCAACAGAAGCATCCATGCAGCATCAAGGGCTGAAAGGGAAGAGCTCACCCCTCTCCCCAGGCTCATGGATACCCAAAGCCCTGGGCCAGGGCTACTGAGGGAGAGGCTGAGAGGCTCATCTTATCTCCCCAGGCCATCCTTAACCTCCAAACAACTGCCTAAGGGGCACAAAATCCTAGGCACAGGGAGAAAGGCAGGGGATAAGAGTAGGAGGCTCCAGATGCGATCCATCCCAATTCCAGAGCCAAGAAGCTTCACCTGCACCTCTCCTCTGAGTTGAATCAGGCTCCACGTTCTCTAATGCTGAGCCAGCCATGGATAAAAAAACAACAAAGCAATTTATACAAGGCAGAGACCTTTAAGATTCATGCTGTATGCTTGCCATATTGTGCAAACACATTCCCCTCCGCACATGGCTGGATCCCTTGTCAGAGAAATTTGTATTTTTGACCCTAGAAGTCAGGATGAATCTCTGAAGGAACATCAGAGACAGACCTGCACAGTGATCCTGAGCAGATTATGGTCTCAGGGGTACAACCTGAGACATATTTATGGCTCTCCAAAGCAAGATAAGTCAATAATCACATACAGTAGCAGTTACAAATCAGATATTAATTTAATTCCTTTCCTCCCTATCTGCCCAGATAAACATTAATTCAATGGAATGAATCAGAAGGGTCCATTATTTATCATTCTTACTGGAGTTTGTTTCCTCATGTTAAGGTAGAATTGCTACAGCCAGGCTATCTAGACATGATGGTCCCCAAATTAAAGATATTTTGCCTTCAACACAGGCACAGAGACCACCAGCCCAGACCTGGGATTTGTGTTATTAGCAGCTACCAACACAGAGAAGACTGGCTAAAGACCAGCCCATCGAATGCACTTAGAAGACTCATTTACCCACTGCAGAAGGAATATTTTATTCCTATAGACCCTGGGGCCAAGCATGAGCAGATACATTTGTTCCCTTCCACAGGATCCAGCCAACCTGGCCTTGGGAGTTGCACACCCACCCACAGCAGAGCTCCCACCAGCTTCTCTCCTCCCAAGAGCAGGGTTCTTCCCAAGCCTGGTATCAACCCAGAGTTAAAAATGAACCTTATTCATGATTAACATCTTTACTTGCTTAGTGTGGCTGGCAGCTTAACACCAAATATATGTTTTGGCAGCAGGAGTCACAGGCATGGGGGTGAGCCCTGCCCTCCAGAAGGCAGAGTCAGCATCGACGTGGGTTAATGAGCACTTTCTAATTGAATTAACAAATCATTAACAAGCCCTCTTCACCATCTGGGCAGGGGAGAGCTCTGCCTCGGGCTGCTCTGGCCACCAACACCTTGAGAGGGAACAAAGAGGCAGTCAATAATACAGGAGGAGGGACTTCAAAACCTGACCTGATTAAGGTATGAATCACAGGAAATCCTGGAGGCATAAAACCCCCGGGGGTGGTTAGGCTGCCAAGGTGGGTGAATCTCTGTGAATCCCCTTGCCCAGCTTCACTGCTGCTGCTTCTGGGTTTGCCTTCAGCCCGCAGGGTTTAAGGAGCATCTCAAAGATGGTTTGGTGGATGCACTGGGGGAAACCTCTTGGAAGAGAACCAAATTAGAGATAAACATAAAGATGCTTTGCACTAGGAACCCTGTAAGTGTAGGGCTAGCACCTGGATTACAGTAAATAAATCCCCTTTTCTTTATAAGCTCATCTGTGCCAAGCTCCCAGTTCTCAGTCATCACATGTTTAGCATTTTGTTCCCATTTTAGCCCTCTCCTGCCCTCACCCTTGGATTTTGGATGCCAGCAGAGAGCGAAAAAACTAGGATGACACAGGTGACAAAAAAAACCCCAACACCAAACAGCCGCCAGTCTCTTGTGCCTAGGAAACACGCTAAAAATCCCAACCAAAACAACATTTCAGACATGGGTGCCAAACCAATAGACAATTTCCATCTACTTGTGACTAAACTGATGAACTTCTGAGGGCTTAGTCATGGGCACATCCTGGTCCCACACACGTGCGCATGGCCACAGCTCGTGCCAGGACCTGCCCGGCCGTGCCACACCTCAGATACGGGATGCTTACCTGGCACCCCAATAGCTCCTTTCCTGTAAGGCACTAACCAGCACCATGGCAGCCAACACAGAGAGGAAGCTTCAAAGCTTCTCTCAGCAAATATTCAGGCTGAAAAATGTGGTTTTTCCATCTGCTCAAAGCTTCTTTGCTGGGGCTTTGGTAGGAAGCAGATGTGAGAGCATCCCAAAACACAACCAGTCGTTACTCACTCAGTTATATAAAACCATGAGACTTTCCTTTGTTTTTTTGGGTTTTTTGGTTTGGGTTGGGTCTTTTGTTTGTTTGAGGTTTTTTTTTTGTTTTGGTTTGGTTTTTTTTTGGGGGGGGTTGTTTGCTTGGTTGGTTTTGGTTTTGATTTGGGATTTTGTTTGGTTTTGGTTTTGGTTTGGGATTTTGGGGATTTTTTGTTTGTCTGTTTGGGTTTTTTGTTGTTGTTTTATTTCTTAGCACCGGGCCAGATTCCTGAGTGAGAGGCCAAGGCTGGAGAAAGCCAAAGCCAAATGAACCCAGGTTGGGGGAAACCTCTGTGTGCATCACCATCCAAAGGGAACATTTCACATCATAGTTTGCTCAGCAGAGAGCCAAGACACTAGGGAAGGGAAAGCCATGATCTGGCCTCGTAACAAATCCAGAAACACTTAGGCCTCCTAGTCAACTAGGAAATTCAACCCTTTCCAAACCACAGAGAAGCTTCAAAGCCCTCCCAACCTGACTTTGGATGCTCCTTTCACAGTTCCCCAAGGACGGCCCCGTTCCCTCAGACTCTACTCCCAGCCAGCGAAGCTGCCAGGGGCAAAGGCTCCCCATGGGTCCTCTGCCAAGGGAAAATTATTTCATGATCCAAGTGAAAAAGCCATCAGGGAAGTTCATTTTGGCCAAAGGTTTTGCTCCCTTCCAGCAAAACAGTAGAACAAAAAATGGAGAGTTGAGAGAAACCTGGGCAGGGAACTTGTGATAATCTGAAACTTGGTCTTTTCAGAATGGAGAAAAAAACAAAATGAAAGAGTTTAAAATAAAATGAGGAAGCAGCATTTTTCAGCATGATGCCAAAGCCTCTGCAGGGGGTGCAGGGGGAGAAGAAAGCATAAAATTTTCAGTGCATCATAAAATCCTGGGCATTTGCAGACTAGCTTCAACAGCCACGCTACTGAACAGGGCACAGAACAGAAAAGCTGATCAAATTGAGAATGGGGAGTCTGATGGGAAACACATCAGCCCCATGGATGAGTGGCAGCTGGGATGGTCCAAACCCATCCCAAATCCCCCCCCGCCTGTCTGCCCTCCTGTCTGGGCATGAAGGGCCGGGGGAGAGCTGGCATCTCCTCCCAGCCACCCTGCCCCAGCTCCTGGCCCTAGATGAAAAGCAACCCTATATGGGGCATTCATTTAAACACTGGACTCAGTGATCCCTGTGTGTCCCTTCCGGCTCAGAACATTCTGTGAACTGATACCAAGCAAGTCTCCAGAGATGCTCCCCCAGCCCACATGGGAGCAAGTGCTCCGGATTTCCTACAAGGAGCTGAAGTAGGGGTCCCCCTGCCTGGCTGGGGCTCCCCGCACTGGGATGACATAACCACAAACTGCATGAAGCTGAGCCCTTTGTCTGTGAGCTGGGAGAGAGGGAGGGAAAGCAAGAAAGGAAGAAAGAAAGAAAACTTCTGGAAATCATTACAATTCCTCTGCTCCGGTCTCCTTTTTGGCAGACAGCTTCCCTCTCCCCTTCCCTCCCCTCCCACCCCACCCCAGCCCGCTTCAAAATGCCAGCCCATGATTTTTAAATGAGAAAAAGCTGCACTGTACTCCAGCACTTGGATAAACTCCTACACAAACTTCCAGATGTGACACAACAGCCTGGAAGGGGGAATTTGCAAAAGAATCTCCTTAAAAAACATACACAGGGAGCAAAGGAAGCGCCTGGCTGCTGGCATGGCTGGGCAATGGATGGGTCCAGAGATCGCTGGTGGGATGAGGTGTCACCTAGATTAGGATCAAACTGCTCCTGACTCTTCCAGAGAGGCAGGGATGAGAGGAATGCTGGCCACTGTGCCCAGCTCTGGGAAGTGAACACTCTCCCGCCTGCTGCTCCCACAGAGCTCCCAAAAGGTCTGTGAACAGAAAGGAAGAAGATTTGCAGTTACTCATCTCCTGGGAAGAGGGAAATAACCATAGCACTCCTATGCTGTCCTTGCTAAAAGGTGATGGGTCGAGATCCTCACGCAGGAGCTGGAATGAGCCCGGGGAGGTGCCAGGACCTCCCCTGGAAGCAGCAGGATGCTCTGTCCCAGCCAGGAGGGCCAAGGGACTGTGGGAGACCCTTCAGCCAGGCATCAGCCAGAAAAGTCAGGTTTCTTTTCTACCCAGGAGCCAGGGAAGGGAAACAGAGACAGCAGAGGCTCAGCCACAGCAGGAGAAATTCCATCTGTCTAGGGAGGGGTGGGAGGCACCAGCCGACAAACTGGGTCGTGTGAAAGAAACAAGCTCAGGTGCCCTGGGATGGATCAGACAAAGGTGAAACAAATGGATTCTGGCTCTTTTGTGGGGTTTTTAAATGAAAACAAGATCCATTTCAGTTCTGACCTGTCAAATCAAAGCGTTTTGCTTTGTTGAACTCAAAAGTGAGGCTGGAGCAAATGTATAGAAGTGTAAGGACACCACGTGCACTTGCCCCAAAAAACACACTCCTTTGATTTAAAAAAAAAAAAAAATTTTAAAAAAAACCCCTTAACCCTGCATCATGCTGAATTCTTCAAAGAGGAGCACAAGCAGTGTCTGGCTCTCCCCATGAGCTGACATGGCTAAGGAAAGAGGTGAGGACACCCCAATCTCCCACAAGTTGACAGGGGTTCCACTTGACCACTGCCCTCACCAAAGGCATTCCCATGAGAAGGGGTATTGGGGGGCACTGCTGGGGCTGGGAAGTGTACAAACCACAACACAGCTCAGCAGCCTCAGGTCTCACCCTCCACCAGGCAGGAGGGTCCTGGCTCTGGTACAGTCAGACCCATGGACATGCCCCTCCCTGAAGAGCTGGATCCAGCCAGACCAGCACACCCTGTGGTTCCAACACAGGGCACAGAGTAAGCCCAGCAGAGGCTGAGTGTGCCCTCAATGGGACCAATGCTGCCTTCCATGAAGAACCAAGCTCTAGCACAGCAGCTCCAGCCATCCTGTGAACCAGCCTGGTGCAGAGCTCAGTTATACCTTGACATGAAACCATGGGGGTTCCAGACCCATTCCTGAAAGTGTCTGGGCATCTGCAACTTCATCTGCAATAGGAGTTGAAGGCAAGTTTCACCTCCTCAGGACCCAGCTTTGGTCACCCACCTCTCCCTACTTGCGAGTGAGCAGAGCTGTGTGAGGCAACTGCTGGAAGAGTCCTCTCTGGTTTATTGCAGACAGAAGGCAGGGCTTGTTTCTGTGGCCAGATCAAGATATGTTTCTTTGCCAAAGCTTTTCCCAAAACCCAAGTTCCAAGGACTGTGCTGCAGGCGGGATGGGAACACTCCTCCCAGTGCCACCCAACAAACCTCCCCTTCCCAGAGGGAATTTACAGAGCTGCCCTTCACTCTCCAAACCAGGAGGAAAAAACAGGATTTTCATCAGTTTGAGTATGTCTCCCCAGGAATGGCACCTTCCAGCAGGTTTTTGTAGCACCCTGTTGCCGTGTGCTACTTTCCAGGCAGCAGCACTCTGCAGGCAGGCAGTCGCGGGGGACGAGGCAGTTTTCAGTACTACAATAGATATCACAGGTCCTTTCAGTTACACTGTTATTTCTCTATTCAGAGCTCTTAACGCCAAGTGGTAGCATCCTCCCCACTTTCTCCATCCCTGCTCTTCAATCACTCCATAACTCTCAAGAAATAGCCTCGTTTCTTGTCTCTGATCAGAGAAGCAGCTTGGCACAGACCCTGATATAGCCTTTCATCTTCCCATCCTTCATGGTGCTTTCATTTTACAAGTGAAAGTCAAATAACCAGCTTGCCTCTTCTCTCCCCCTCAGAGACTCCTGCTTCTCCTCTCACAGACTCACCAGCACACATACCAGGACAGGACACCTTGCATGTGCCACAGCCCTTCCCATCCCTGAGCCTGTGGGTCCAGTACTGTGATCACTGAACTTGTCCCTGCTCCTTCTTCCCTTTTGATCGAGGCAGTTCTCACCAAGGGAAGAACCTTCCACCCCAGAGCCACCAGGAATACGCAGACTGTCATGCAGGCTTGTTCCCTCAGGTCCTCATGGCTCCCAGATATGTTTTCACTCAAAGAACCACAATGCAGTGTAGGGGAAGACAGATTGAGCATCCAGTACATGTTTAGAGTTAAAAATATCAAAGTTTCAGGCTCTAGAAAATTTCTAGATTAGGACAAACTTCATGACCTCTTTCTAGCCCTAAGGGAGAGAAGGAGCAGGAGAGCAACACAGTACCCTACATCTCTGCTCCAGACAGCAAGAGAAAAAGCTCCCTGGTCCAGGCAGAGGATGTTCTAGACAGAAACATGGCAGAAAACCCCCAAAAACCCAGCTCAACAGGATTTTGCTGGATACTCAGCACCTCAACTATCATCCTCCCCTAAGCTGGCTTCAGGTACCATAGCCACATAAATTGCCTGGACAGGGATATAGAGCATAATCCTAGGAGTTCCAGCTGCACTTCAGGGGTACAAAGTGTCCTTCCTGGGCAAGAGTGCCCCTTCCTGCACCTCCTCCTGATGCCTCATCTACAGTAAATTTTATCAGTCAGATTAGAACACCACGAATGTGCCTGGGAAAGGACCAAGCTCTGCATGTCCACAAGCACAGCTCAAACTCTTCCCATCCCATTTCTGAAGAAGCCAATGCAGAAAGCTAAAATCCACCTGAGAGAGTGGCAGAAGGCAGTGAAAGCTCCAAAATCCCCGGAGCTGGGGCAGGATTCACCAGCCACATCAGCTAAAGAACTGTCACTCCTCTGCAGGGCAGCTGGTGGCAACAAAGACTTTCCAGCAACATGATTACATGGTTTTAACACTGGGGCATGATTCCCTGAAGATTATAGCCTGAGAAGGGCTACCACACTATAGAAAAACATTAAAATTATAAATATAAATAAGTGCAGGCTCGGCTCCAGCACTGAAGTGGCAGAGAGGCAAAGGGATGAGCAAGACAATACTCTGCTGAACAGCCCTGCAAGTAATGTGACACAGTGCAGGTACCAAAGTAGCTACTGCATTCCTCACATCTGAAGACTGAGCCAATTTGGTTTTGGGGGTTTTTTTTGTGTTGTTTTTAAATAAACTCCCCTAATTCTGGGTCAGTGCCCCTGAAAACAAACAGCTGCATGCAGCTACATGACTCAAAGATATACAGCATTGCCCTCTTGGCCCCAGGACTCCCAGCAAGATCCTTTCTCTGTCAGTAACAAGTGAAAAATTGGCAACAAAAATCCCAGCTAGTGGGTCTGCACTTAATGCTCATTCCCAGCTTGCAGTGCTGTTTGCAGGTGTCTACAACACCACCAATTTTCCAAGGACAAAAGTTAATCAGCTTGCTTTTGCAAAGGAGAAAACACATTTCAAGCCACTACTGGGGTGGGGGATTTTACTGAAAACACTAAAATATGAAGGTGTTAACATCAGATTGAAAATACAATTTCAAAGATTAATTTAAAAAAAAAATCAGAAATAGAGAGACTTGGAAACATATTTAAACCAGCAATCATAAATATTATTAGTCATAGTAGACAACAAGAACACACTGACTTGCAGCCTGTCATTAATATTTCTTTCCAAAACAGAAGGCTTCACAAAGTTGCGAGATTTCCTAAGATGTTTAAATAAAGGCAGCTTTGAACTGCTTAGCTGGTCTGAAATAGATCTGGGGAGAAGCTGCTGAGAGTATTCATGACTGGGAAGAGAAATCTTGGATTTTTCCCTCCTGGGGGACATTTTAGGAGAGAAGGCAGCCTGTTTATCAGAAAAATCATTGCTAAAGCTCAAGTAAAACAATATTCAGAACTCCAGCAGACCCTCACCACCCTTCTCAAAGCATACCCACCTCAGCTGAGATGTAACCCCTAACAGCTCCTGCACACCAGGAGTGGAGAAGGACTAGCACAGGCTATTCTGGTCCTCTGTACCATGTAACATGTCCTCCCTGCTGCTGCACAGCCTCTCCCCCTCCAGATGTGGGGCTGCTGCCCAGACCTTCTTGTCTACCTCTTGTGCCAGCAGCACAGCATGGACTCAAAACTTCCTGGGAAGCAGCTGCCTCTCCTGCACCCGGCTGCCTCTCCTGCACCAGCCCCTGCTGGAAGCCACATCACTTTATTTCATTTCAGGATTTTGTTTCTGCGAATAATAAATGAAACTGGAGTTTGGAGATGGTAAAATACTTGGAATGCTACAATTCATGTGCTGGTTGCAACTCAACTCCAAAGGAAAGCTTTAAAGACACCAAGACTGTGGAAAGAAGAAATTTTTCTAATGTCTCTATTTCTTTTTTTTTTTTTTTCCCCTTCTTTTGAAAGCTTAAACTTGACTAAAGTGGCTCAGCCTGTGCCAGAGTAGATAGGGAGCTTGGAAGGAAATCAGAGGCCTTTTGGGGGTCGTGGCTCACCCCAGGATCTGACAAACAGCTGCCCTTGGCCTGTGGACACCCGGGACCATGACCCCACCCTGCCCTGATCCCTCCAAGCAAGAAGTATCCCCCGGGGGACTGCAGAGAACGGGCCCTTTGACGGGCCTCAAGCACCCTGTATTATTTAGGGACCCTGGAGCTGGCCAGCTACCCAACCCCCCAAAACCTCCGTGCTCCCTCCAGACTGCACCCGTCTTGTAAGCCCTCAGGGAAGAGACCAGGGAGTCTAAAATGGGCAAGAAACGGGGTCAGGAATGAAAAACCGATCCGCAAGGCAAACGACCGGGGTTAGGGTCCCTCACTGCGTCAGGGGAGCGGGACCGCAGACGGTCGATCCCCGGGAGGGATGGTCCCCAGCAGCTCCCACACCGAGTCACCGGGAAACAGAGCGCTGAAGCCCGCGGAAGCCACGGCATCGCGGCAGGGCAGCCGGGGGAGGGGAGCCTCGCAGGAGGGCAGCCCCTGCAACAGCCCGGAAAACTTCCCGGGCGAGCACCGGGGACAGGGGGAGCACCGCCGGGTGCCCCCCGCTACCCCGGGGACAGAGGGTGACGGGTCCTCCCAAACCCTGTCTTCTTCCCCATCACCGGCGGGCTCCAGACGGGAGGTGTCCCTCGCCCTGCCGGCCGCTCTGGCGGCGTGGGGGCCCTGTGGGGCTTACCTCGCCGCCGAACACCTGCAAAGGATACGGGTTACAGACCAGCCGGAGGCACCAGCTCCGCGGCCGGCTCTCCTGGCTCAGGTAGAAAAAGACGACGGGGGCCAGCGCCGGGTAGGGCAGCGCCTCTGCCTCCGAATCGCCGCTGCCCGCCTCCCTGTCCCCCGGCCCCGGGTGGCCCCCGTCCCCGGACAGGTCATTAAGGCGGATGTAAGTCTTGGCTCTGCCCGGCTCCGGATCCTCCTCGGCCGCTCGAGGTCCANCGCCGGGGTCGGGCCGCCCCCCTCGTCCTGCCCTGCCGTCTGCGGGCTCCGGAGCTCCTCCTCGCCGTGCCTTCGGGGGCCCGAGCCGGCTGAGCCGCGGGCAGGGAGGCGGCAGCCCCCGCTGCCGGTGCTGGCTCCCACCCGCGGGGCG
>VWZN01013173.1:203664-231765 GCA_013396955.1 Regulus satrapa
GGATGCTGCCCGGCGCCCCGGGGACAGGCGGCGGCGGAGGATGCTCCCGCGGCGGCCGAGCCGAGCCGAGCGCTCCGCACAGCTGGATCCCTCACTCCAACTTCAAGTCCCGGCTCCTCCTCCCCCCGGCGCCAATGGGGGCTCGCCCGCGGCCCCCCAGCGCCTTCCCATTGGCTGCCGCCCGTGTCCGTCCGAGGCCACAGCTGCACGGGCAGCGCGGTGCCCGGCGGGGCTGGACGGGGCGCACCCGCCCGGGCACAGGGCCCAGGCACCCCCTACCCTGCAGGGNCATGCCGCGTTAGGCGGAGGCAGCCCCCGGTGGGACACTGCAGCACCGGGAGAAGGGGATGCCGGGGCGAGGCAAGAGGGAAAGATGTGGCAGGGGTAGACCGCCCCGCACGGTCTCTCCTGCGCGACGGAAGACCGCCAGGAGAGCAAGGCCGGCAGGGCCAAAGTGCCGGGATCGCTGCAGGAGCTGGTATGGAGCCCTCCCGAGCGCTGCCTGAGCCTTGCACGAGATTTTCGCCCTGCTGCGGGTCCCCAGGGATTGCTTCCTGCCCCGTCCCCTCGCCGCCCGAGAGCGGAGACCGTGCTACCGGGCTCGGTGCATGTGATTCACGGCACGGTCTTCCCCCCCTCCCTAGTCCCCGGCCGCTCGAGAGTGGTCACCGCCGTCCCGAGCCGGTCGCCCCCGGGCTGACTAGGTACACGAGCCCGGGCAGCAGCTCGCAGAGGCGCTCGGCCCCGAGGAGGGGAGGGAGACCCGTCACCCCCAACCGTGCGAACAGCCGGTCCCCCCGGTCGTCCCTGCTCGCAGGACGCGGCCGGAGCTCCCTCTGCCGGTGCGAGTCCCGGCCGCGGCGGGAGCCGGCCCCGACGACGGGGACCGCGCCTCCGGCGCCCCAAGGGACAGGCGGGGTACGTACGGCACCGAACGAGAAGCATGGCCTGCTAGGCACTGCCGGCCACTGCCGAGTCAGATATTTCTTCAGCGGGACCCGAGTAAAGGATTTGCTGCCAGCACCCCGTTTTTCGACATCCCCAGGCTGAGCCGGGACTCTGCTTCTAAATGCTTAGAAATTTTTTCCACTTTAGAAACAGCTTTCTCACCCTCCCCCAGTAGCCACTCCATCATATTTATATAAATATGAGCATGTCCTTCCCAAGAGCTCCAGTTAGTTCAAAAACACCTGCAAGAACAACAGGCAGATGCTCCTGTCTGACCCAAAATGCCTTCTCTTGGCCAAATCTTGCTGGCCTGGGAGCACACTTGATCTTGGATTCACAGCCTGTGCTGTCCAACCCGAGACAAATCACATGGCTATTGGCAAAACTTCAAGGCCAGCCAGGCTCTGCTGCAGAGCTGTGAGCGACAGTGTCCAGGCAGAGGAGATCCAAATCCCACAGCCCCATGTGCAGGGCCAGGAGACCCTCCTGCAAACCCAGAGGGACACCAGTGTGACAGCACATGGCACGTGCAACACCAGGCGAGTGGAGAGCCCATGACACGGATGCTAAGGACAGGCACTCCCATTATTTTTTCACAGGTTTCTGAGCGATTCCCCCCTCTGCATGCAGCATGTGCACAGAAGGGGCAGAGTGCGGCTGTCTTTGGCTTCTCCCTGCCAGAGCCAAAGCACAGAACAGCCAAGGCACACAAGCATGCCAAGACCTCCCTGAGCCCCCAGCCAACCCTCCTGCAGTGGAGCACACACCAGCCCTTGCTCCCTGGCAGAGCACAGCCCAACAGCTCGGCTGTGGTGCAAATGCAATTCCCAGGAAGGTCCACAAACACATTTGCATGTACAAGGTGCAGTTTTAGATCAAGCAGTTTCCTCACTACATATGTACAGCCTGGTCACAGCTGCTTTTGATCCGATTCTCTTTGTATCCCAATAATGTACAGAGAGCCTTTGTGTGTTGGTCTGTTTATTTAAGTGGATTTGGAGCAAACATTTTTTAAAGCTGAAGCTTTGAGCCTCTAAGTGGGTTACCAGATAATATGCTGTCTCCATTTTAATTACATTTGGCTCGTTTTGTTTATTGCATACATTTTCAAGAATTATGCTCACCGTGAGAATTGAAAGCATTTTGCTTTAGAAGATACCTGCTCTATAAAGGGATCCAACATCACACAGAAGAGACGATGCAAATCTCCAATAGCATTCTCCCTTCAACTAGGACAGGAAAAAAGGAAGAGGATATATGGTCTGTCAAGCCTAAATTTAAAGTGAAGCACCCAAGGAGGATCAAGCGAGCCTAAGTTTGGAATTTGGCATGAGCAAATGCTAAACTATAAAAATGTTCTGGCTAGGGGAAGAGTGATCTTGGTTGTGGATCTCAGAGGGGTGAGAACTCAGAGCCTGACACAGCCCAGCCAGGATGTTAATTTGCCCACCCCTGTCTCAGGATGGATGCCCTTCCAGCACAGTCCCAAACCCACAGCATCTCACCAGGGAGCCCTTCCCCCGTGCCCAGGCTAGACTAGGAATTTTTCTTGCTCAAAAAAGGGGGTTTGTTTGAGGGGAGCTCAGCTCCCAGACAGAAGTGGAGTGATCTGTCAAGGACAGGAAAGAGAGCTGCAGCCCAGAGCCTTGGTGAGAAGGACGGAAAGCAGCAAGGAGTGACCCCGGAGACCAGAGCTGCACATTTAGGGATTTGGGATGTAAATGAGTAGAAATTTCAATACAGCATAAGGAACTAACGAGGTCACAGTCACCTCACATGCACAGTCCTGGCCTTCTAATTAGACCAAAGATAGTACAGGAGAGAAGGGATGAGAGTGAGGCAGGGACAGCTTAAATAGTGGAATAGGCAGGAATAGGCAGGAATTTTAGGGCTGTGGTGATTTTGGAGGGGCAAGAGGAAAGGGACTCATGCACTGCAACATCAGTTATGCCCTCAGCATAACTCATCTCAGTAGCTGAGATGAGCCCCAAATTACTCAGCAGACCCCTGACAGGGACACCTGAGGAGGAGGAGGAGGAAGAGGAAGCAGTCCCCCTTTCATTCCAGCACAGCCCTCTTGCTCTGATCTACATGGTTTAAGAGGTTTTTGAGGGGAACACAACCCTGCACTCTCTTCCTTAACACTCCTTCTAGGAAAAGCATTGTGAGCAACATTTCACATCAAGGGGGAGGTTTAGCCAAGCTGATGCTCACCAAAAATGGCACTGGCTCCAGCATGGTAATGGGATTTGGAATCAGCCATACAGAAGCTACTCTGAGCAGTAGGGAAAGCCTACATCTGTAACCACTTTGGCAGGAGGAGGATTGAAGACAGCCTCAACAGAGAGGCTCCAACCCAATGGGAACCAATCACTATTTGTTTTGTACTACTACTGCAGTAGCTGTGGGTGATTTTTATAAGGCAGGACAATATTTCTATCAGTCTGGGAGCTATAGGTGTAACCCATATAGTATCTGGCTCAGGGATGAATGATTAATCACAAGGTCCAAAGCTCTTCTCATGCCTTGGAACCGGAGGGAAAACACATTTCTTCTTGGATGTCACAGTCTAGGAGCAGAACAGGCCTCCCACAACCAATTCACAGACTCACGTGCTGTGGAAGAACAACAGCAAATCTGCTCTGTCCCTGCTCCCTCACCCCACCAGTGACAGCCAATTCTGTGGGATCAGAGCCCTTGCTGTGCAAAGGGGGTCCTGGCTTCAATCAGTGAATTGACCCCCTGAGAAACACCATTCACAGTATTTAAGCTGATGCAGCTACAGCAGAGACACCCACCAAAACTAGTCTCACACAGCCCCTGCTTCACTGCCCCCCCTGTTCCAGTGACAGGGCTGCTCTTCCCAGCCCCAGCCCTGACACAGCCCTGCTGGGATGTTCCCATCCTCAGTACCCACAGCTCAAAGAATACTTTCCCCCCTATGGACAGCAGTGGGGGATCTGGGAGGAGTAACAGACCAGCCCCACACAGTAGAAACCAGCACCTTAACTCCTCATAACCCCATCCAAACATCGGCTTTCCCCCAAGAGGTCCTTTCGTTAATTCCCTCTGCCATCATCCAGACACTTTCTTGCTCTTCCCAGTTATCCTATCAATGTCATGGCCTTCCCAGGCTGGTGTTACATCCCCAAACCCCAGGACCTGGGTACTGGCACTGGGAACCACAATGGAGGGTTTGGAAAAAGCTTAATGAAACCAACTGCTAGAGGCCACAAGCAGGGCTTCATCTTTTTTTTTTTTTTCCTCTTTAATGAATGTTTTTATTGTCTCTCTCAATCTTTATTAAGTGAAGAGCCAGACAAATAGTTGGAGGGAATATATATTACGGCATGTAGCACAACCACTGCACAAAGGGACATCCATGACCAGCGCAATCCACTTGGCGTGCATGAAGAAATTAATAATTTAGGCTGGGGAATGCTTATTGCTGGATGATGACCAGCACTTTCCTACATGATCAGTGTTTGCACTTTGACTTTCTGGTACACAATCAATTCATGCTTGAGCATGGCCTGAGTTTTGGGAACTGCTATGTCTGCAAGGGCTGAGCTGCTTGAGGCTGTAGCACTAATGTGGCTCATTCTCCTGACTTGGAAAGAGCTGACCCAAACCCAAGGGCTCAGAACATAATTTATAGTAAAAATATAATTTATAATAAAAATCTCTCTGCCCCCACCATATTGAAAAAAATTGTATTTCCCTTCACAACCTCTATTACCTCCAGAAAACATAAAGAGGAGAGGGAAGTACCCTTTTAAGGCTACTCTGCCTGGGCATATTGGGTGTTTTAGTGGCCACATCCTGGCTCTGATCATCATAAGGCACAAAGACAGCCCTCCCAGACAGTACACAAGAACCTAGCAATACAGTGGATATTGTCCCTGTTAAATATCCTCTCACATTTACCATGGCTTTTTCCCTCCAGAGGCAAAATAAACTCTGCTGAATCCAGCCAAGATCAAGGCAGGTCCCTGTCCAATGCCCTAGAGAGATTCTGCCTTTCTCTCCCCCTGGACGTGGAGCCTCAGCCCAGCTCCTGCCTTGCTCCCACTGCTGCTCTGGAGACCCAGCTCTATGGGAAGAGGTTTTAGGAGAACAAGCCCTGCGCTGATACCCTGGCTCACCCCACTGAGCACACGCTGTGGACCCCAATCCCAGCCTGGTGCTGCATCAGATCCCTCTCCCAAGGGATTACCATTAAGCTGTGTCGGGGCCTTGGAGCACATCCCCAAGCCTCCAAGCATAAAGTCATAGAATGTTTTGGACTGGAAAAGCCCTCTAGGATCAGCAAGACCAATCATTAATTCAGCACTGCCAAGCCTACCATGAAACAATATCTGTAGGCGCCACATGCACACCTCTTTTAACACCCTCCAGGGATGATGGTTCCACCAGTTTCCTGGGCAGCCTGTTCCAGGGCCTGTCCACCCTTTCTTTCAGTGAAGAGACATTTCCTAATATCCAATCTAAACCACCCTTGAGACAACTTGTGCCATTTCCTCTTACCTTTTTGCTGTTACCCAGGAGAACTGACCTACCTCCACCTGGCTACAACCTCCTTCCAGTTATAGAGAGCAATAAGGTCCTGTCTGAGCTTCCTTTTCTCCAGCATAAACACCTCCAGCTCCCTCAGCTGCTCCTTGTGCTCTCAACCCCCTTAAATCTGCATTTCTTGCTTTTTTCTCCCAAGTTCTTTGGCTTTCATTGAGTTCCCACTAAGCAGGAACATGGGGCACAAGCAGTGCACCAGCCCTGCCACTATCAGTTACTGTCCCTCTAATTGAATCTTCAAATCTTTCTGAAAGGAAGAGACAGGAGGGAAACAGGATGCTTATTGCCAGGCCCTGGGTCCCTGCTGCTGCCAGCTCTCCCGAGCACTGGGATGCCAGCAAGCCCCACATGATGCTCCACAGAGTACCTGCTTGGCCCCAGCACTGCTAAAAGCACTTCCAGCACACCAGAGAGCTCTGGAAGGCATCTCCAGAGATATGAAGGGCCTCAGAAAGGAAGGGTATAAGGTGCCAAAAAGAGAAAATAACCGAGAATCAGGCAAGGGGAAGGAGAGAGCCAGGGGAACACCTGAGGATGGACTGTGGAGTTCAGCCTTGGGCTCAGCAGGGATCAGTACACTGAGATCTCACTGAGCATATACAGGTTTGCAAGAAAAGAAACCTTCTAAACAACAGCAGCACACCCAAAAGTCACACTGCCCTGCCCTCACAGCAGCTCCAAGCTTAAGAAAGGCCCCTTGTCTCCATCAAAGATTCCATAGCAACCAGAGACACCCAAGGGCATCACCAACCCCTCTTTACTGCACAAGTGGCACAATACCAAGAAGTCTCAGCACAATAACTCTACTTGGGCTCTTACCTGAGTGCTCAGGAGCTCCAGCCAGAGAACACCTCCACCCCAGAGCTGCACCAAACTCCCTCCAGCCTCCCCTCACCAGACCTGGAGGCAGGAGGAGCTGTGACGGCAGCTGCTGAGCAATTGAGCAAATTCCTAATTGAGGAAAGGTGGACATGGTGGGGAGAGAGAGTAGGGAGAAGTTAGTAGTTCTTAGCGTTGGTGGCCAGGTATAAGAAAAACAGATCTTGGCTGATATTTAAAACAAACAAACAAAAAACCCTCAAAATTTTCCCTAGTAAAGGTTGTTTCCTGCCACCTCTCCCACCACAGAACAGCTGAGCCCTGATGCCTTAGGACTTTAGTTTTTATATTTTTCAAATCCTGTACTGCTTTAGGCTATAACTCGAAGCTCCATATAGAGTGTTCGTTTTCTGTCTTCACATTTTGGTCAGTACCCACAAAAGAATTGTTTTGTTGTCAAAACAATTCCTCTAGGCCTGAAACTCAAGCACACCCTACTTCCACAGGCCCCAAAAAGTGTAAAAAAAATGTGAGTTGAGGGGCAGAGCAAACTGAGAGAATATGAATTCATTACCTGAATCTGTAATTGGATGATTAACCCCTGCTATGTTAATGGACCATACTTAAAACTATCTGAAAAACTCGTGACCACTGTCCATCTTGGTTGTAGCCTCTCCGAGGTTTCTGACCGCCCAAGGTATATCCATTAAAGGCCTTTAATAAATACCCACTTTGATTCTCTTAATCTTGTCTAGCCTCTGTTCTAGGTAGCCACTCCAAGCCATTAGCCCCACCTCATGTAGGTCAAAACCATTATACCCCTGTGCAAGAGCTGTGCTGCTGTGGGGAACGGTGTCACCTCCCTCCCCAAAGAGGCCAACTCTGTCCCCAAACTCCCAGCTCTGGATCAGATCAGGTCAGGTGAGTGCCACACCCTCCACACCTCTTCTCCTGTTCTAAAACAGCAACTTCCCTTTCCAGCTGGAGAGAAAATTACCCAAATGGCTTTAAAATAAATGACTATTAAATAAGCACATGGCACTGATAGCAGTGACCGACTGACATGGCACAAATGTCTCCCTTCCTCTGAAGGGCACAGAACAGTGAGGACAGGGGTATGGAGAAACCTGTCCCTGGGGGGACCAGGAGGAGAGGGGTGAGGGCAAGAAGGACAGTGAGGTTTTAACCCAGCATCTCTGGAGGTTGAGGGCCAGGTATCCTGGGGCCAAGCCAGTAGGGTGCTGGGTCATGAGCAAAAGCTTGTTCTCTCCACCCCACTGAACATCTCATCCGAGTGAGAGCTGTCCCAAGCTGGCAGTTGCAAGCTGGAACATATGGGATGTCTGGGGTGGCCAGTCTTTCCTCCAGGGAGGGAGCTCTGCACCCATAAATGATCCTGGCCATGACCTATAGGCACCCCAGATGCCACCGACCCTTACACACCCCAAACTTTGCCCCTTCACTGCTTTACCCCTCTCCGTTTTATTCATATTCCAGTTCACCTGTAAGAACCCATGATGTGAAAAACAGGGGTTTTTTACAGGGGTTTTTTAGCTCTTTCCTTCTGATTTTTCTTTTTTTCATATAAGGCCTCTGCTGGGAAATCTTTGTAATTAATAGCTCTTTAAAATAAAATACAATTAGAAATAATGTGGAACATGACAACACCTGCCAGCAGCTCACAGTGGGAGTGGCTATTGGGGGGCAGTGCATCTGAGTGGCTGCAGACAGAGGTGCCCAGGTTGGGGTGTGGGGGTACTGCAATATGCTGGGGTGAGGTCATCCTGGCCTCATCCCAAGGCAATTTCTACCAAGAGTCACCAAGAGCACTTGGACTTCTCTGTCCCACCTGTGGGGACACTGGGGAGCATCTCATCACCCTCCAATGGGAGATGGGCCACAGGTGGCTCTGCTGGGATGAAATGCTGAACAAAGTGCTGGGGCAAGTGGGGACCAAATCCCACCCTGCAATGGATCCACACAGACCCAGGGAGCCTTCCTGGATAGAAAAGTCTAATTTTGACACTCTCAGAAAGCCAGGCATGGAGAAGTGGCTTGTTGAACCCCCACTGAAGCTTGAGCTCCCCAGTCACCCTCTTGCAGGAGCTGAGCATTGCAGAAGCACAGAAGTGAGGACTGGCTCATTTACATTTAATGTTGATGGGGAGATCTTCCTCCTCCTTCCAGTAGAGAGCAGATGTTCTCACTTCCCCAGCAGTGATGTGTATGGTGATGTCATTGTTTATAAGTTATTAGTTATTATTTCATGGCAAACCTAGAATTTTTCCCTTTTAAAGATACATTGAGATGGGATCTGGGCTTTTGCCACTGAAAATATTCTGTTGATCCCATCATTAGCCTCTTTTCAAGATTGATGCTGCTTTCCTTATGCCAGATAATTAAAAGAGCACTTTGAATTTTCAGCAGCTCACAGCATCTAAAGGATGCACAGGAACCCAGGCAACAGAGGCAATGCCCCAAAGCCATGCCAAGCATGGGGACATGCAAGAAGTGAGTGATGTGGTGTGAGGTGGCAGAGCAGCAAGGTGACCCCGGCAAGCCCCGGGGGTGAGACACTTGCCTGCAGCTTCGTGTGGTCCCTTCTCTGTGCCAGCTCCTTGTTGTGCTGGTGGCACCTGGGATGCTTTTAGCCAGTTCCACCCCTTTTAGCTGGATCACACCACCTCTGTGTGGCCTCTCCTTGGCATGAATCCTCATCACCTAAGCGAATCCATGGCAGCACAAGCAGCTTTGCCACTAGGGTTAATCTGTCTGGTGGCCGTGAGGTGGAGCACTTGGTTTGGGGCTGCCCAATCAATAAATCTAATCAAATCAAATTTAAAAAATCATGAGCACACATGGACAGAGCCAACAGGGACATGAGATTCTCAGGAGCAGGAGGTGCACAGTCCGATGGGTCAGGGCATCAGTGTGAGAGAAGGGCAGAGATGGTAGTGGTGTAGCTGTCTGTGGGGTGAAGGGAACACAAAGGAATGTGGTGCTGTGAAGCCCGACAACACCAGAGCAGTCCAGTGCCAGCCCCATGACACCTCATGCTCTGCATGCCAGTACCAGACCAGTATGTCCCTGCATCCTCCCTTTTCTTGGGGTAATGAGTGGGTTGGAGATTCCAAGGCATCACAGCCCCAGCCTTTCCCATGGAAGCTCTCCAAGGAGCAGCCCAAGTCTTCAGATCACCCAGGGATGGGGCAAAGGACTGGCAGGGGTCCCCCACCAACCTCCAAGCAGCCCCAGAGCAAAGTACAGGATATCAACAGGATCAAAGCCTGTCTCTGCCTCCTGGGAGTCGTTTGCAGTGGAAAGCCTGGACCTGACTATATCCCAAGTGGCTTCATCTCCCTCAGCACAGCCCTGGCTGAGCCCCTGCACATCAGAGCTGGCTATGGCACTCAGTCACCCTCAGAACAGCAAGTCCCAAGACCTTCCCCAAGAGCTACCTTCCCACAGTATACAGGTCCTGTTTGCTTAGGACAGACACACCTCACCCTTGTGGGGACCAGCCACCACCCAAAAAATCACCCAGGGCTTCCCCCACCATGGGCCTGACCCATTTCATAAACTAAGTGTTCAGCTGTGACAGCCCTGACCTGGTCCCAGCACAGACCAGTGATGCTTTAGTCTACATCCAATCTCAAGTGCAGCTCCACTCAGCAGCATAGTGGAGACACTCTCCTGGCTTTATTTCAGTCCAGTTTGGTCCTGACCCTCCAAGATCTGATCTCGCCCAGCCCTGGAGCTGCCCCTGCCCTTCTCCTGCCCCAGTTCCTGCTCATAGTAGGGTGAGCAGACAGAGCACTTGCATGCACAGAGGAGCCAGCAATGAAAGGGAATATATTAATGCTCCCCTAACCAACAGAGGGGAGTTAATGACATCAAACTGGTTTGTTATCATTGGTTTTGATTATAATTTTCTTAAGCTCTGCCTTCTATCTGTCATTACTGTTATATTGCATAACCAGGGAGAAATCTGAATGAAGTTAATACCTGCAAAGTATAGTGCAGAATATTCATGTACTGTGAACCAGAATGAGGCAAATGTGAATCTTTATTACCAGTGGAGGTTGTTAAATATTTCATTTTCTGTTTGAGGCATGCTGTGACACATGAAACTCAATTAGAATATAACTAAACCCTACTCTAAATTATAGATAAATGACAACAAATGAAGTGTAACAGCCTGAGCTCCCCAGTGCACAGCCTGGGAGAACAAGGGGGACAGCTTTGAGAGGAGGGCAGCCCCCTCAAGACACCTCCATCCCAGCCAGAAAGCAACAACACAGCAATGTGTTTTCTCTGCAGGGCTGATTTTTGCCCTAAGACATCCTGAAGGAGACCCTCAGGGAAGCAGGATGGATCCCATTTCTCTGCTCATGCATTCACCTGAAACAGCCCCAGACTTCCCCCTCCCAATGCACCACCCTGAGTCCCCCATGCCTGGGCTGTGTTTCCTTAAATCTGATTGTGCCTGGTAATAAAAACCACGGTAAAAAGAAAAGACAGATGTTAAGAAAATATATATATTAAGGGTCAAAGGCTACACTGGTGCCGTGTTACAGAAATGCTGGGATTTTCTACCCCTTGGCACATCAAAGCCAAACTAAGGACATGGTCGGGGTGGAAAATTAGGGGCAGAAAGGCCTTTGGGGTTAATTCTGTAACTGTTTGTTCTGGGAGATGCTTGTCATTACTGGAGAGGTTGCATGGACTGAGTTATAAGCAGCTGCTGCTGGGATGAAGCAGAGCCTCTGAGCAATATCCACAGGGATATTGCTGTGGTGGACAGAACCCACAGGCAGACAGGCACGCTTTTAACCCAGACAGGCATTTTCTCCCTGACCCTGCCAAAGTTCCCAGGCTACTGGGATTCCCCTTGGGGGCCTTGTAGGAGTATCCAGCAGAAGCATCCCACAGTGTTGCTATGGAGATAGGATTCAGGAGGAGCCTTGGTGCTACACTCTTCTGGGGGGCTGCAGGACCCCCACAGCACTGTAGCCCTTACCCTTGGCCATCCTGGGAAATAAAAGGGATTTAGGGACTTCATTCGTGCCACAAGGATCTCATCCAGAAACACGTGTGGTGGCAATCAAAGCTGAGGCCCTTCATTAGTGGCAGTATCCAGGACCTTCATTAGCATGTGATGAGGGAGCCCAGAACAGCACGGCAGACAGGAGGGTGGGGAGGTGGTGTAGAGATAAAGCACCTTACTAGAGGGGTTTTTGCCTGTGTTTCTCAGATCTGCAAGCCTCAGAGGACACCGGGCCCTTGCTGGACCATCCACCCCACTCCCCTCCGGGGGCTCTGCCAAAGCACTGCACTCACAGGGACGGTAACACTGAACCTATGCCCTGCACTGACCTGGGTTAACCCAGCCAAGCTCAGTGCTTTCCCTCTCTGGGGTGTGTTTCCAGCCTGATTATCTCCTAATTTTGTCTCCTATCTTCCTTTGCTCTGCCTCACTGCCTCTGCCTGCCTGCTCCCAGCACAGGATCCTCCTTCTCTTCATCTCGCCTCCCAGACTGGGCCGTCTCCAAGCTCCTTGCCAGCACTGGCCACAGAAAGCAAAGCAAAAACCCTTCCCTGCTGGAGTTTAGCCCCTGGCCAAGCCTGCCTACAGGCAGAAGGGTTTCCAAAGACTATGGGGACACCTACCCTTGCCAGGGCACATCCCATCCCCATGAGTTTGCTCTATTGACACTCAGGCTGCAGCTTCACACTACAGCCAGGACCCCTCAAGCACTTCTGTCTTTCTAGACTCCTTCTAAATTAGATTCTTCTCTTTATTATCCCTGTCAATCCCTTAGGAGATGGGAAATAACTTTATCAACATATTTTTCCCTTTTAATTTCTATTCGTTCACCAAAACATGGATTTCCTTGCTTTTCTGGGAAATAAACACACCTATTCTGACTGCATCCCAGAGGCAGCACAACCCCAGCACATGGTGGGGGTAGCAGCTCCCATAGCCCTCAGCAGCTGATGGAGACCTCATGCACAGCCACTAAAACACGAGTTTTAAAGCACAAGATAGTGAGGAAGAGGAGTCAAGAGGTGTAGAAATTTGGGCGCTGTTAGCACCCTCAGCAGGCTCACAGGAGGAATGAAAGGGTGACACAAGGGAGAAGGGCCTGGTCCAAAGGCAAGACCTGAGAGCTGCTCATGCAACCCCAGAGGGACAGGGACCCCTTGCTCCATCCCATCCCAGCGGCCATGCTACTGTCATCTGACTACAGAGTCAGGGGTGACATCAGTGCCACTGCACCCAGCACCCTGCCTCTATCCAAGGCCTCGTGACTAATTTGGGATGCAGTGGCCATTTTTAATAGGCTGCAATAAATATTCATGGGCTGTCAGCTATGAAAAAGACCCTGCCTCATGCCCTGCTGCCAGGCCAGGAGGCAATACGAGGGAGACAGACCAAGTCACTGGTGGCCACAGGAGCACAGAAATCCTAGAGGTAACTGGGACATCCCCAATTTCCATCCTGCTGTGAGGATGCCCGTTTGGCACACACCTTGCAGGTGGCTCAAGCCAGCTCGTATCCAAATTGTGGCTGAACACCAAACCAGTTTCCTGGTGGCTGTGATGTCCCCTGGAGAGTGGAGTTAGGCACACTGGCACTGGCACCGGCCCCGGCAGGGGCCTGCTATCAAACCTCGGATCCCACAGAGCCACAGATCACGCTTGTCACGGCAGCCTCCAGTCTGCTGAGCTGCATGAACCCCATGAAAGCCTTGTGCTGAATTGCAGTTCTGCTGTGCATTGCCTGCCACGACCCCCCCCATCATGTCCCCACATCACACAGGCAGCACCACTGCCCCAGCCCCAAAAGCATCATCCCACAGGAATGTGCAGCATGATTTCTGCATTTCTGAATACCTATTGATTCCCCCTTTATACTCTTCACCCCGTATCGATCTGGTTTAGCTTCTGTGACTCAAACTAAATTAGCTGCCTTTAATCCATGGATAATTGCAGCAAGCTCAGCTCTGCCTGTCCCAGATTCCTGGGTGTCAGGGACGGGGAGGAGAGTGCTGGGTCACACAGGGACATTCAGATTTCTCCTCCGTGGGTAAAAACCCCAAACAAGCGAGCAGGCATCAGCCCAGAGGCACCAGGGAAGTTGCCCCAGGACATCCATGCTGCAGCCAGAAACCTGGCTCCTATGGGAGCTGCTATTCCAGCAGGAGATTTGGCCCCAAAATCTGGGCATTGCCTCTGGATCTCCCCAAGCCTCAGCATTCCTAATGTGGGTTTTAGTCTCAGGTGATACCATGAAATATTGATACCTGCTCCTGCCAGGCTGCAGCACACAAGGAGTTAACTCCAAATTCCACCCAGCCATGGGGAGAGGAGCAGAGTCAGCCCTCCTGGAGTCTTGGATAAAACCCCAGATGGAAAGTAGAGCCTGTTCCACTTTGATTAGCAGCCCAGGCTCCCTGGGAGCCCTCAGCATCTCTTGCCTCTAATTTAGCAGCTCACAAAGCGCCGAAGGCAGTGGAGATGCTACTGTCGCCTCACCTAGACTGACAGCCTGGCACAGTACTTAGGGAGATCCCCACACTGATGGCAAGACCATCTCTCCACTGCAGTTCTGATTCCTCTGTACACCCCCAAAACACTCCTCCCACCCAGGCACCCACAAACCTGCACCTTCATCCTTGCACATCTTCCTCTGCCCTTCTGTAAAGCCTCTAAAAGAAACATTTAATTTTGATTTAATGCAACAGTTACCACAGTCAGTAAATACCAAACCTATATTAAAGGAGGATTAATGGCCATGTGCACCCCTGCCCTGCAATGGCCAAGTGTCCATTACATAACCCTTAATTGGGCCGATGGCCTCCTGCTGTGCCACAGGGCCTTCAGCCATCCCTCCCCACCCCTCCCTGCCTTCCCAGCTGTTGCTAAGGTTAGCAGTCCCTTGAGAAATGGGTGGGATTGCTGCAGCTGCCAGGCAGGAATGGGAGACTTCCAAGTGGTAAACTCGTTCTAAGCACCGGCCTGTGGGTGCAGAGACTGTTCAGAGCAGCTGAGCATTACAGAGGGATGATGGTCCTCCAAAATACCTTAGCCAGTGCACCTGGCAAAGACAGCCAGTCCAGAGAGACCTGTGAGTTCCTCTGCACAATTCCGGAGCACATAGGGCTCTGGGAGTGGCCAAGCAGGGCACATGCTCCAGGGCCATGCAGAGGTGGTGTAGTGTTTGGAAAGACATGGCCAGGACATGCTTTTGTGGGAGGGGAAACTAAAGCAGCAGCTGAGCCAGAGGGGACACCCCCACAGAGTCCCCACAGCACAGCCTGGCTGTGTCCCCTTGGTCCCTGGCACCAATCTGCATGGAAGGTGACTTTAAAAAGAAAGAAGCACATTTGGAGCAAGTATCAGCCAGCCTCAGCTGCAAATTCACTTGTCAGGAATATTGGAATTACTTGGAGCTGGATGGCATGAACATCTGTGCAAGGCAAATGCTGGGGGCAGGGAAGGGTAGCAGGAGCTGCTGAGCCCCCCAGCCCCCTCCATTTCCTGCAGATACTCCACAGGATGCCATAGGAGGATTGGTGCAACCCAACATGTACCCCCACCCACATCCTGCTGCAAGGGGAATCCAGCAAGCATCCCAAATTACCCAGGAGAGGAGGCTAAAACTCTGGGGACTCACCATGGCAGCTTGCTGGCTGCAAGTTCCCTCTGGGACTCCTCATACCAGCCCCACATCTCCTGCCCCCCTACACCTCCCCATCATGGGTTCCCCAAATATTTTGAGGCATTATGGAGCCTTTCAGAGCAACCACTGAGCAGCACTTCCAAACTTCCTCCTGCAGCAGCCCCTAGCTACCAACATCTGCCTGGTCATGCCCAAAATAACCTTCAGGCAGGAGCTAATCATCCACTCAGGCTTAAGCAGATCAGTGCTCAGGTGCTGACTATTTGGCTGCCCAAGCGTGGGCCAATGGGGTGTTCAGCTGTGCCAGACGTAGGTACTCATGTGTGAATTAACCATGTGCCCAGGTTAAGAAACCTCATTATTTTGCCCCATGTACCTTCTCAAAGGCTGGCATGCCCAAACTGCACTCCCACATGTGTTTCGGATGGTGGTATTGACACTGGAGCAGGATCCAGGCTTGGGACACCCTTCTCCATCCCCCCTCTCCCNCAGCTTTCAAAGCCTGTCACCTATTGATGTCACATCAATGCCACAGGAGATAAAAGCTGAGAGATCCAGAAGCAGTGCTGGGTTTTCCAGGGAATTTTAATTAAGAGGTAAAGCCTCATTAGCACAGCAAGGATGGCTGCTTGCACCACCTCCCCCTCACCTCAGATGTCCCAGACCCCCCCAAAGGGGCATGGTGAATGTCAGGCCTCTCATCTGCCTTGGTGGTCTGAGCAATGGGGTACCCGGCCCATCCCCCAGTGTAAGTGTTAAATGTTAAAGTAGGTGATTATATTAAAATGATGCCAAGGGAAAACCTGTTTCTCCCCATCCATGACTGCTGCGGTTCCCAGGTAAGCCCAGAGCCCTGGGAAGAAGGAAGTCCCCCTGTGCCATCTGCAGCAGCCTGATGGCAAATCCAAGTGTTTGTGGGGGGAAAGTAGCACATCAGTTATGTGATGTGCTTTTGGAGAGCTTTTTGACAGCTCTGCAGCTGGAGAGGAGCAAGGGGAATGCAGGATGCTGCCTCCAGCCACCCTGAGCCATGGCACTGGTGGAGAAAGCCTCCACATCTCCCATCAAAGGGAATGCAGGAAAGGGATCAGGAAAATAGACACTGTGGAGTGGCACAGGGCCCCTGAGCCCAGAGATCCCACTCCATCATTCTGAGAGCCCAGGCAGGCGGGACAGCACCCACCAGCTCTGTCTCCTTGTAACTGCCCCAGAAAACAACCCTTGCAGCAAAACAGCATTTTCATTAAATTGGAGGGTTGGATCAAGGAAAGCAATGACAGGAAAGGACAGGAAACCAGTGGGAGGGTTTAACCACCCTAGCCACGAATGAGGAGTGGCACCCCTGGGTGCCCCAGCACCAAGCCTGGCCAAGGGGCACCAATGGGTTGAGAAGGGGAGCTGCAGTAGACCTCAAGCAAAGCCACTCCCTGCTAAGGCCATAAAGCCCAGGGACAGGCAGAGTGGGAAGCACAGGACATGGCCACCTGCACCCAGGGACAGCAGCAAGGCAAAGGCACCAGGAGGACAGAAGTGCCACAACAATAGTTATTCATCACAAAGAACTTCTCATTCTTTTTTGTTTTGTTTTATTGAGAGGAGAAGCCAATTGATCCTGACAGGGGTTCATAGCACAGGTCTGCTTAGGGGCTGCTCACAGAGACACCAACAGGTAGGAAAGCACCCTGTCTGTGCCACAAGCGGCTGGTGGGCACCAAAATGGGTTCAGCATGTCACCCCAACCCCGTGACATTGTGGCATCTATGTGAGCTTCCCCACAGCCACTCAGCACCAGCCCTGCTCTCTGAGGAGAGTCTGCTCTCCCAGCAGACACGAGACTAACTTGCTCTGAGCACTTCTGAGGATGGGTGTCAAATCCCCACAGCAGAGATGCCAAGTTAAAAAAAATAGAAATAAAAAAGGGCAAAAAACCCCAGAAGAAAGCAGGCAAACATCTGCCAAACCAGCTATTTTCAGCTGGATTTCCAGAAACACTTCAGGCTTTTAAAATCAAGAGAGGAGAGAAAACAAAACCCCTCCTCTTCCACAAGCATAGAAAGCACACAGACGAAGTGCAGAATTACAATTTGACTTCAAAGGCATTTCTCCTGGCTAGTTACCCCCAAATCCTGGCACAACCCACTAGAAAGCCACTGGCAGTGCCATTTTGCTGCCAGATGATGGCACTCAGCCAGCTGGGGTGTGAGGTGCTGTGCTGGGGGAGCCCAGAGTATCAGAGGGATGTTGAAAACCTGGTACTCACCCATTTGGAAGCAGGAAGGACAAGGAGGGAAGAAGGGAAGAAAAGGGAGAATAAACTTCACATCAGTTGTGATCAGCAGGTTTTTTTTTCGTGCACTATATATTAATGTAAGTTACAATCTCCTCTGTAATGGAAAAATACCACAGCTGTCATAGCTAGTAACACTTTTAAGAGCATTTGACTCCCAAGTCACAGGTGCTTTTGACAGTGTTACCCTGGGTTGCTATAGGAACCCTAATGGTTTTCCCATCTGACTTCTCCATTAAGACTAGGATTTATATTTAATTTGTTTTCCTTTTCCTCAGCAAGAAGAGGTGAGAAGCAAGCATGCATACAGAGGCAGGAGATGCTCCTTCATAGGTGTCTCCTGGCCATACCAACAACAACAACCAGGACTACAGTCAGGTGTGCTGAGACACTGCTGGAGCAACAATGCAAGCAGCCCACGACCTGCAGCAGGTGGGGAAGGGCACAACCTCACTGTACTGCTAGGAAACACATGGGATGGTGCTCCGGGTGGCTCTGTTATGGGGTTCTCCCATGTTCCCATGCCAGTCTGTCCCACTCTTGCCTTCCCACAGGCAGCAGGACTGAGGGGCTCACGAGCTGAGCATTCCATGCAGCTCCTGGACAGAAGTGACAGGCAGGGAGCAGGTGAAGTTGCTGCAGATATAGGCAGTGGCTTTCCCATCCTTCCTCTCCAGGGATGCGAGGAAAGGCAGCTGGCGGTAGAGGAACCCAGTGCTGTCTCCATCAGCAACCATCAGCACCTGCCCAGAGAAGGAGCTGTGAGAGCCGAAGAGCGCAGCCAGTGCCAGCCAGCCGGTCCTTCCGGCGCCACTGCCATGCTGAGGGCTGGCAGTGTCACCCCACACACTCTCCCAAAATAGGGAAGACACGGGAAGCTGAAGAAACCCACTTCAGTCCTCTGCCAGGGTCCCACAGTGGTCACATCCCTATAATGCCAGTGCAGGAAGAAGCATAATGGAGATGTGGCAGCTTGGTCTCCCCTAACCAGACCAGACACTTGGCAGCCAGGATGAAGCACGGGAATCAGCACACCCCAGCCTAGCCAGCTCCTTGGGGACACCTGCCCAGCCCAGGAACAGCCCCAGAAACAACTGCAGCATTGCCCCATCCCACTCTCAGCCCAGTTGCTCTTGCCCTCCCTATGCTTCCCAGAAAAACTCAGGCAGCAATGAGCAGTGGGTCAGAGGCTCTCCTGGCTGACACAGCAGCATCAGCCAGAAGTGATAACTGGGCTGTGAGGATAATTAGCTTTTCTGAAAAGGAAAATGTTTGTTAAAGCCTCAGGGCTTGCAGGCTAATCAGGAGAAAGGCCAGGAGCTGGCAGTGAGCTTCATGCCGACACAGATGCAAAGGGTAAGCAAAAGGCTGTCCCTTCCCAAGGCACAGAGTGAACATCCTGCTGCTGGAGCACACAGCTGTCCCTTGCCCACCCCAATTTCAGCCCTGCACGTGTCTGTTGAGAATGGACACACTTGCAACATGTCCCTGCTACTCCCACCAATGCCACCAAGCGATGTTGACACTCAATGTGCCTCTCACAGCACACATATCTCCCGCCACAGCACCATTCACCTGGCACGCAGCATCCTCTACACCAGGGCCAGCAGAAGATCCAACACTGACATCCAGAGACACCCACAGAGCCTGTGGTGTGTGTGCCTCTCATGCCTGGCAGGGGCTGCCCACACTCTTGTGTCCCCAGAGGGGAACCACATCCCCAAGTCCCTGCCCTGGATAGTAGCTGCTGCAGTCCTGTCCTATCTCACATCACCCCACATCTGCTTGACCCAGCTTTGCCTCAGCCTGTCTCCCTGCCTGCCTCCTGATCCCCCCAATCTCCTCCCCCTTCGCTTTTGTCTAGAATTAATTCCAGGAATGATTAATTACCAATTCATGTCCAATCTGAAATTCGTTATTCATTTTTCTCACAAGCTCCCTAAGGTCCTCTCACGGGACCAGGATGAAGCCAAGCTTCAGGCAAGTGCTCGGCAGCCGAGGAGATAACAAGATCCTTATAATTACCCTAAAGACCATTAACAGGGTAGGGATCTATAACAGGAGCTGGAATCCAGCCCCAGAGCAGGGATCCAACCCTCTCTGCTCCCAGAACCAGGACACCCACAGGAACAGCTATCAGCATCACCCCTACTTGCATCCCCACAGAACTGCCTGCAGCAAAGGGCTACTCCAGGCAGCACTCCTAGCACCAGGGTCAATGCAATTTAAACAACCTCAATGCAATTTTATCATCAGCATCTTATTACAGCAAGGATTTCAGGGTGAGATTTGTAAGGAATTAATTACTGGAATGACCTAATTAATTGTGTTCCTGCACACAAGCCTGGCCTCCAGCACCCTGCCAGTCCAAAGGGTGTGGGGGCATAAAGGACACAGGGATGTTTCCCCAAATCCTTGGTAAAGGCAATTCCCAAATCAGCCATGTCCCTGGAATAGGTAACCCAGGGCTGCTCTACTTAGGGCAGCTTCCCAAGGCAAGGAAGATGTGAGGAGCAGCTGAAGGGGGATGGAGTGGAGGCAGATGGGAACAGGAGCATGCTCATGTCTCTGTGACGCAGCATGGATAGAGATGGCTGCTGGGAGGCAGTGGACTGCTCCCAAAGGTAGTGCAACTCTCTGAGAAGTGGGATTCTCTCCCCTTCCTCCCATCACCTCTGCAAGGTGAGGAGAAATTACTACTGCCAGAGATCATGTTCCTACCACTCCTGCACACTCATGCTTGGGGAAGGAGAGATATGTGTCCACAGGGCTGTGAACTCATTCACCCACTCAGTTCTGGGGGAGAGCTTTTCCCCTTTACCACAGTTCTTCTTCCAGGAAGCAAATCCAAGCTGGAGCAGTTTCAGCTCCATCCCATCATTGCAACCTGAGGAACACACAAAGGGCAGAGAGCTAGACTCTCACATGCCCCTCAAAGCATAGGTTCCCTGCAAGCAGCCCTGGCAGGTATAACCTGCTATAACCATAACCATTCACTCCCCCATGGAAATATCCATCCAGAATACCCAGCCCTCATCTTCCTCCCTTCCCTAATGAACGCAAAAGCTTGTGGGAGAAAGATCCTCCCCTGGGGAAGGAGCAGCCCCACCAGCCAGGCTTGCTAGTAGCTTTGCAGGAGGGAACCAGACTGCAGGGAAGAAGAGAACATGGCCATGCAATTTGTTCTTTTCAAGGTCCCAAAACTGCCACTGTGGGCTCAGGGGACCAAGGGCTGAACCTGCTGTGGGCAGAGGGTTATTAACTGCTGAGCTCCTGTTCCTACAAACTGGGTCACCCAGTGTAATCCTTCAAAGGGACAGAGGACAAATATGGGAATAGAGGCCTCGCACAAAAAATAGGGACCTGCATGGAATGAGGGCACTGCTGGATGGCTGATGGCAGAGGAAGAACAGAGAGCTGTGTGCTCCACTCGTGGCCCTGGGAATGTGTCCCACTCCTCCAATGCTGGCATTAAATATTGCTGGACATGCAGGTAGAGGGGGCACCCCCATGGGCTGAGCTAATGAGAGGACAGAGCAGAGGATCCTGTGCTGGTGGCTCAGCTCTCCCCAGTTCATCCTAGCTGGGGTTGCAGAGGCAAAGTGATGCTTTGGCTTCAGCTCCCCACATACTGAGATTTAACATGCCAGTCCTTGGCACCAGGACCCAATGGCTGGGGATGAATTTAATCCAAACACAGAGTCCTCACTCACAGCCCAGTCCTATGTCCCTCAGCTTTACAGCTTTGCTGAGGTCAAAGCCAAGGCAGGGACATTACCCATCAAAGCTGATGGGCACCAGCTGCTGTGCTGCCCTTCCCTGCCAGCCCCAGCAGCCAACAACTCCAGCCCCTCCGTGGGATGCACTGATACATCTCAAAGTAGGGATGAGGACAAGCAGAGTCAGGCAGGAACCCAAATACACAGCAACAGCTGCTGAATGAGAAAAAAGTTATGGGAAAAGCCAGCTTTTCCCAGCTGGTGGTACCCAGAACTGGAGTGAGGCATTGCCTCATCCCTTCCAAGGATGCAAGGGTGTCTCCCAGCAGCAGGTGACCCAAACACTAACTAGGTCTGCACAGAACATGACACATTCACACTGGGCATGGCACATTCACACTGGAATGAAAGGTTTCCCCTTGGGAAAGCACTGGGCTCAGTCTGAGAATAATGTAAACAGCCAGCAGCAATAACAACCACTGCTGCAGCTACTTCTGGGCTGGGCTGCCCATGTTCTGTGCAGGCAGCGGGCTGCAGAGCTCAGCTGTGGCCCTGCTGGCTTAGATATGAAAAGGACAGGATGCTTCCCAAAAGAGAGGCAGAAGATAGAATGATGGGTGCAACAGCTGCATTGGGAGAAAGGTTGAAGCACGAGCAGTGCAGGCAGCAGAGATGAGGGAAAGGCTGGCAGGCAGGGGGCACCTCTACCTTGTTTGGGCTGAAGACAGAGCGGACGCAGTGCAGCATCTCTTTGGTGTCTTCTCCTTGGGGGTCCCCACAGATGACGACCTGTCCAGGGAAAGAGTGAGTGGCAGGAGGGAGAAAACAGAGCTGTGACTGCACCCACGCCATTGCCAGCCCCACTTTCTAGAGCAGGTCCTGCAGAGGACACTGAGCCCCAGTCCATACCTGTTTGAGGGTGTGATGGAAGACAGCAGTGGCCCGGACCATCTCTGGGAGGGTTATCGGGATCTTCTGCAGCCTCTCTGAGAAGGCAGCCAATATCTTCCCAGCCTTTTCCACCCAGTCCATATGACCGGAGTAACAAGCTGCTCGGAGCAGGTTTATGACACTGACAGAGTTAGGGGTGGGCTCTGCTCCATCTTGGTCTGTAAAGGACAACATCTGCCATCAGCCCAGTGCCTCACCACCATCTGCCATCAGCCCTGTCCTCCCACACCACACCTGGCTCAGGCCAGGTCCCTGAGCTCACCATCTTTGAGACGCAGGAGCAGGGAGGGATCACCAGCTTCAGTGGAGAAATAAGCAAAACCTTTAGGGTCCCAGAAGAGCTTGTCTTGCATGTGCTGGAGATGAAGGGCCCACTCCAGCCAGCTCTCCTCCAGCGAGGCTTCATACAGGTCAAAGAGTGCCTGGATGACAAAGACATAGTCCTCCAGGAAGCCCTGGATGGGCACAGCGCTGCAGTGGCAGACAGTGAAGGAAAATCAGAATGTCTAAATTGAGCAGGTTGGAAATGTTCTCCAACCCAGCAAAGCCCTGCTTACTCGTCTCTGCTACCCAATGAGATGCCACCAAGCAAAGCAACAGCTGTGGCCATTACACAACTCAGTCCCAGGATTCTGTGAGGGGAAGGTAGGGGAAGACACTTGCCAGCATGAAAGATGAGGAATGGGAAAAGTTTTGACCTCAATTCCCCCTCACTGGCTGGGGGACACTAATCCTTCCTAAACTGCACTGGAGCTCTATGCAAAACAAACAGCCTTCCTCCCTCCCAGTTCAGTCCTGCCTGGAAGAGGGGGCAGGAACTGCTGGGAGTCTGGGCAGCACATGCAGGTGGCCAGTCAAGCCTGTGGATTCTCTGATACTCACCTCTGCTCCACTGAGCTGTCCTTGCCCCGGTAGCAGCTCCGCAGAAGCCTCCCACTGTCGGGGTTAAAAAGGTGTGTCCTCAGGAAGGCAGCTGCCTGTGCAGCCCTGCTCACATATCCCTGCTCAGCCAGGGCAGCCCCAGCCTGGGCAAAGCCTGATATCATCAGCCCTGCAGAGGCAGAGACAGCAGGACAGGTCAGAAGAGGCACATGGATCTGGTGAGAGGGTTACTGTCAGTCCTTTGAAGGATGCTCAATGTGAAGCTCATCTTCCCTGATGCCAGCAGGTCAGGTCTCAGCTCTCCTGCTCAGTTCCAATCACTAATGAAGTCACTCACTGTCACCAAGAGATAGGCAGAGTACTGTAAGACCAGCAAGAGCTGAGTCCTCATGTCTGGGCAGAAACAGAGTTCAAGACTATTCCAGTTTGCAGTATAACTCCAGTCCATGCCAGCTCCAGACCCAAACATTAAGGAATTTACTGTTTGGAAAAGAGCCTGGGGTCCTGCAGTTATTCCCTGAGGCAGGGCCCCCAGACAGACTCAGTGCTGTGATACCTTGCCCATGCAGCAGTAGGGATGGGCTCTGTTCCCAACAGGGTCCTGGGTCCCCAGCTCAGACCCCTTCCCCACAGCCCAGCCAGAGGAGCTGGACTAAGCCTGGCGAAGAGGTTTGCTGCTCTCTGCTGGCAGCTGGGGAAGAAAATAAATCCAGAACAGTACCCTGAGCTCCGAAGGCTTGCAGGTGTAGGGCTGCTTCCACACAGCTGCTGATCACAGTCCCTGATCCTAGCCTACCCAGTGCCTCTGTGGGAGCTCTCCAGTTCTAGCAGGACCTGTTGCTACCAGGCCCTGGTGGGAATCCAGCCAAGGCGTGTATCCCCAAAGCAGAGCTGCCTCTCACCATTCCATGCCGCCAGCATCTTGGTGTCCAGGTGTGGCCGTGGCCGCTGTGCTCGTGCTGAGGACAGTCTCTGTCGGCATTCCTGCAGCAGGGCATTCAGCTGGCCCTGCTCCAGCCCAAACTGGGCTGCCGTCAGCTCCAGGGAGCAGCGGGCAATGAGGACGTTCTTTCCTTTCAGTTCCTGATGGGGGTCCTTAAGGGAGAGGGAGACACATTCTAGGAATGCCATCAGGCTTGGGAGGTGTTGGACTCTAAGTGTTTTGGGGCTGTTCTGCCATCCGTCCATGCCTACGGATGCAGGTCCCTCACCAGTGCTCCTGGCACCAGGCAAGTCTTTGCTCTCCCTCACCTTCATTGGGTCCACATTGCCAGCCTCTTCCACTCCGTAGTGGTGCATGAAGACATCTCCCAAGGTTGTCCTCTCTGTGGCCCCCTCGACAGGGTCAGGGAGCAGAGCACGGAGCTCCTCGGTTGCCCACACACAGAAAGCTCCTTCTCGCTTCTCTCCAGATGTGGTGGATGGGTAGGAATCTGCATCTTCTGCACTATAGAAACCTCCTGCCTGGGAAAAGTGCAACAGAGAGACCCTCCAGCTCCAAGACAGCACTTTCAACCAGCAGAACCCTGCAGCATCACTGCAGGGCTGGCAGTTTGGTTAATAAGCCTCAGTAGTGCTCCAGACTGAGGTCAGCTGGGAGGGAAGGGAGGAAAAAGAACCCCAAGCCACATCCCAGGACAGGGTAAGTGGCTCCCTTTGACTCAGCCCAGGGAAGAGCCTACATGGTCACTCAGGTCCCGAGAAACGTAGAGCAGAATATCTCGGACAACATCAGCAAAGAATTCATCACCAGAGATCTGTGGGAGACACAGGACATCAGTGTTACATGGGTGGGGTGGGGGGAAAAGAGACAGAGCAAGATATGGTGAGAGATTTCAATTTGAAGAGTTGGCAAAGGAGCATTTGAAAGTCCAAGGATTTTAAATGAGGTGCGGATTCAGAGTAAGACCTTCATCAGAAATCTACTACTAGTGAATACTACATATCCACGAAGGGCAGTGGAGAGCAACGCTGGAGTTACACCAAGGTCAGAGGCAGCAACATTGTCTGACTTCCAAAGACCAGCCCAAAGGCTGTTTCCTTCCCCACTATGCTCAAAGTCCTGGGCTACAATGTCACAGCTTTATGCAGCACTTCTTGAATAAACCAGGGGAGATGAAGGGGAGTGTTGGATTGCTCCATGCCCATGGGATGCAAAGTATCATTTGGGGAACAGGCTTTGAAGCAGCTCCCCAAACCAAGCCAGTCCTCCCAGCCTGCAGGAGCGGCAGCAACACAGAGGGATGCCAGAGCTGTACCTGGAAGGCTCTGCTGTACACGGCTGCCAGCTGCCCCTGGTCGTAGAGCATCTTCTCAAAGTGAGGGACATGCCAGTGCTGATCAGTGGAGTAGCGGTGAAACCCCTGCAGAGACCATACGAAGACGTCTCTACCCCACACCTCCGGCAGGTAAATCTTTGGTTTACCCCCAAAGATTTACTCTTACCTGACCAATGTGGTCATGGATGCCCCCATGTGCCATCATCCTGAGAGTGTGCAGAGCCATCTGCAGTGCCCGAGCACCTTCTGGAGTTGTTCGGTGCAAGGCCCAGTATGTGAACAGAAAATTCAAATTCACTGAAACACAAGGAGAAAATGGGAGGCTGTGGGGTGGGCTCTGCCCCCACTGTGCTCTCTGCCCCACAGCAGGTCTCAGCAGCAGACACCAGACTGACCTGGGGTGGGGAACTTGGGGGATTTGGAAAAGCCACCATAGTCCTCATCATAGGATCTGGAGAGCTGTTGGAAACAGGTATCCATCACCTCTTTGGCTGGTGGAGGTGACCCCTGGCCCTGCACACGGATCTCTGATGTGCGTTGCAATGCTTCCAGAATCCTCTGGCTGCTCTCCAACAGGGCATCTTTGTTCTCCTTCCACTAAGTTGCAAGAGGAAAAAGAAAAAGTTCTTCTTACCTTGAACCAGTCCAAACCACACCTCCAGTTTTCAGACACACTCCCCAAATCAGCTCAAACCCATTTTTAACCAAGCCAAAGCTCTGGCTTGTTCTCTGGGCTACTCTTCCTCACAACTGAATCTCCTAACTCAGTCACCCTTCAAGCCCAGACAAATTTCCCTGTGCCCCCCTGGTTCAGCCCTGCCTGCTACACCACTCCTGTCCCTGCACCTGTTCTGCGATCCGGAGCAGCACTGTCCGAAAACCAACATGATGAACTCCATCCTCAGGAGGGAAATACGTCCCCCCAGCAAAGGGCTTCAGATCTGGGGTCAGCCAGACACTCATGGGCCAACCACCTCCACCACTGGTGGCCTGAAAGACAAAACATGGGCACCAAGGTCACACAAGAGGCTCTGTGTCCTTCCAGCACATCAAACAGCCTCACTCAAAAAGATATGTGTGCTTCTGTGCACCGTTATGACACATCCAGACCACCCCATATACTGGTTCCACTTGCCTGAGGAACATGACAACAAATAACACCCTGAGGGAGCCAGTAAAAGCCTCCTGGGCCCTGCCCGTGCCTCCCTCACCTGCACGAAGGTCATGTACACTTTGTCCACATCTGGCCGCTCCTCACGATCCACTTTGATGCATACAAAGTGCTCATTCATGATCTCCCCGATCTCCTTGCTCTTGAAGGACTCCTCCTCCATGACATGGCACCAGTGGCAGGTGGAGTAGCCAACTGCAAACAAGCTCAGGTGGATGAGGAGTGGTCCTTTCAAGGGAGCAGGAAATGTGATGGGGAGAACACTCAGAGATGGGGACCCTTGCTATGGCTAACAGCTGCTGTCTCCCCAGACAAGAGATGGAGAAGAAAAGTCTCCTGAACTCTCCAGCTCTTGCTTCTAAAAGCTGGCCAAAGGCACTGGTCCTGCATGTAGCCCATTTTCAGAGAGCTACTCCAGCATGTGGTCCTCTCTTGTTTGGTGGTCATCCATACCTACATAGCTACCCACACACCAGCTTGGGATGCAGCTCAGCTTATCTGAACATCTACTGATCAACATGTGGGGACATGAAATATGCCTTGTTTCTAGTTACCTGACAGGAATATCAGCTTGTTTTCTGTCTTTGCTTTATCAAAGGCTTCTTGACCCCAAGGGTGCCTGTGCGGGGAAGACAACAGTCCCTGAGCCCCACAGGCACAAGGAGAAGAGGAGGAGGAGGAAGAGGAGGAGGGGGAAAGGCTCCCCATTGCTCTTACCAATCCACAGGGTTGTGGGCGTGCTGCAGGAGGTACGCAGACTTTTCATTAATCAGGCGGTTGGTGTAATGAGGGACACTGGGGGGGCTGGGTGTCCCCACCGTGGCCATGGCTGTGATCCCCACTAGAAATGTGCGCCTGTGACACCAAACAGGCTCAGGGGTTCCCTGCTCACCACAAGAAAGCTCAGCCTCTGGACAGAGCCATGGCAGACCAGAGCATCAGCACCACCACCCCAGTTCCTGCTGTGCCCCAGGACAGAGTGCTGCTCCCCACTATGCACTCCCAGGGCCAAGGGAACCATTTTCAGCCTCCCTGGGTAGCTCTGCTGGGGCTCAGTCCACCCCAATTTCTCCTAGGACCTTACAAGTCCTTCCCACTCACTGGAGACTCAGAGGAGGTTGTTCCCCAGTTTGGAACACCGCACCCATGGCGGCGTGAAGGTCATTCCCAGGGCTGCACCCCACCAGCACACTTTGGGGGAACATGCAACACTTGTAAATGCAGAAGCAGCATCTGCGGGACTTGAGCTGCGTGTCCTCCGAGAGGAAAATCCCCTCCCGAAGGGTGGGTGCGGGCGGAGGGGGGAGACAGGCTTTTTATGGGGAGGGGAGTGAGGGGCAGGAGGGAACCAGAGAGACCCCTCTGCTGCTGGGCAGATGCACAGTTTGGGTATAGGGAGGAGGTGGGAAAGGAGTGCAGAACGGGAGGGCAGAAGAGAGTAGGTAAAGTCGTGCAGGGGTTGCGTTAGTGCGAGGACAATTTAGGGTGGATATAGAGGAATGTAGAGGGATTTGGGGAGAATGTCGGGGAAAGCAGAAGTGTAAGGACGCAGAAAGGCTACAGGACGGACTCAGGAAGGTGCAGGGAGAATCTAGAGGAGATGCAGGACGTTGCGGGAGAATTCGAGGGACGCGGGCCCTGCAGCGAGNACCCGGTCCCGTTACCGCCCCTTCCCCGTTTCCGCCCCGCATTTGCGCACTGTGGTCGCTCAGCGCAGTTTATTGTCGCACGGGCACCCGCAGCCGCCGCCATCGCAGCGCCCAAGAACCGCCGCCCTCGCCCCCTGG
>VWZN01013173.1:241293-258756 GCA_013396955.1 Regulus satrapa
TTTTTCTTTTTTCTTCTTTTTTTTTTTTTTTTCCTAGTATCTAAATTTGGAGCAGGTTCTTCCCCTGCTTTGAACAGCTCCCAGAGCCTGGCTGGGGGGAGAGAGGGAGGCATCAGATGACATGACAAAATAAGTCATGTCTCTCGATCATTTCAATGCCACCCCCTCTCTCCCGGCCTCTGCCTTCCATTTTAATCTGTCAGCCCTTCAAGTATTATGGATATATATAATCTTTTGAATATCACTGACATTTTTCACGATGGAAAGCATCTTGGGGTACTGAGACATTCTGGCGTGGGAAAATGGGAGAGGGGTTGTGCCTTCCGGCCACTGCTCCCACTAGCCACAAAGTGCAGAGCTAAGATCCATCTTGCCCCAGAGTCCTGCCTTAGGTCTCAGGGAAGGCCTTGTGCCTCTGGGGGCTTTGCAGATCTCAGCAGCCTGACATTCCAAACAGGCTCTGGCCGTGCAGGTTGAATAAGCATCTAGTCCCACTCCCAGCCACAGCATGGGAAAAAAGCATATCCAGCATCCAAACCCTCTGCAGGTCAGCCCAGAGAACATATCAGCTTGGCAAGTGGCAGGCATTCTTCATGGTTGTCCAAGCTCCAAGCTTTCCTCTTCCTCCGTTCCCAAAGCTCCTGCTTCACTGTGTCAGATGGTGAGGCAGACAGCTTGCCTTTCTTCAGGCAGTAATTTTTTTTTTTTTTTTTTATAAACAAAGTGGACCTCTCCATGGGGAAAACATCCCAGGAGGTGTTTTGGAGCTGTACAAATGTGAGGTTTCTTTGCTGGGGAGCCCAAAACTCCACCATGGATATAGGACCCAGTAAAGCACTGCTTGCCCTCAGCAGAGCCTGGCTGTTCACCCAGACTCCCTCTGCCATTGAGAAACATTTGGAAATGCACTGTCACCTTCCGCTTGCAGCATTTTCCTGCAATTCCCCCTCTTCCCATCCTCTCGGGTAGTGATGGTGTTTTCAGGCGCCACTCACGTGGTGGGTTTGGAGTGCAACTCCCAAGGCCAGGTAGGTCGCTCACCTTGGCTATTTAGTAAACACAACACAAATGATTAACACTAATACAAATAATGATCACATTTGCTAGAGGAGAAGGAATAATTTCCTTGCCTGGCTTGCAAGGACTCTGCTGTACAGAGTTCTGCACAGAGCAGGGCTGAGGGTCTCTGTGCTAAGGAGAGAGCTCACATCTCACACTGGGCCTGTAAATAAGAAGTATTTGGTTATATGGTTTATATGGTTTCTAAAGCTGCCCTGTTATCTCTAATTCCACTGCAGTTCCTGTCCCATTACTTCCAGAAATCAATGCAAAAGGGGGAAAAAAAAAAGGCAGCTAGCTCACAAAAAGCTGCAGCAGCCAGACAGCAGAATATCACAGTTGTTGGCCCAGCACATCCCTTCCTGCATGCTGCTTGTACCTTGTCCCCTGAGGATACTCTTGTTCAGGGCTGGAAGAGGCACTGGCAATATTTATGACAAAAAATTATGACAAGAAATGAGATTATTCACAGGTTTGTTCTCCTTTGCAGAACTCTTATGCTACCCTCTGCCACCAGATTCCTCCTTTGGAAGGGAAGATGCCAGCACAGGACATTCTTCCATTGTATGTGACTAATGTAAAACTTCCATCTACCGAGTATTGTATTAACAGGTTTTCCTGTGGGTTGATGAACAAATGGAGCCTGGCTTCAATAAGCTGAAGATACAGACCCATGGAGATATGGATGGGCTTTGCCATCCTTTAAGGTAAAGCTACCAAATGAAAGGATTCCTGCCTCTGAGACAATCACGTTGCCTCTAGAACATGCAGACTCCTTCTCTCCTAGAAACAGATGGCTTGAGCAGTTTGAGTTAGGCAGATTCACAAAGCTAATAATCATCTCCAGGGAGGAAGGACCTATTGTCAAAGCCTGTGAGACACACCCCAACTTCAGGCCTTTTTCTTCCTAATTCTCAAAATCTTGCTGAAATTCTCACTTCAGGAATGCTGAGCAGAGACATTCCCTTTGTGGGTCTGTGCCCACAAAGCCAGAGGAGGCTTCTGCTGCCACAGAAGCTAAAATGCTTCCCCACACCCCACCAAGAGAAAACATTTCAGATGAGTAGCCTACCTGGTCAGTGAAAAGAACAAGCTGTTCTTTGCCATGGTACTGCTGGGAGCCAAGGGGAAGAATAGGTCCTCTCTCCAGGGACAGCACAGGAGTTAAAATGAGAAAGCAGAAGACACCAATTCAGCAGAAGGAGCAGTCATTTCATACTACATGTGCAGCTCCAAGCTGTGTACCAGCCCAGGGACAGGGGCACATGCCCAAGAGACATACCTGGAGCCACTGAACTCAATGGCTGAGCGATGCTCAGCATGGATAGGCATCTGCTGCCTAAGAGCTCCAGTGGGATCACCATCCCAAATTAATGAACTACACTGATGTCATTGCTCTATAGGGCCAAAGCCTTTCTGGGGAATGTTGTCCAGCTGCTTTAGCTGGAAGGTAGCACTTAATGACACCAGGCCAAGACAGACCCCACACAGATCTCACTCTGCCTCGGGATCCTGCTTCAAGTAAAGTTCACACTCAAGCCTGGGATGCCTCCACAAAAAGCTCCATTCTAGCAGTGATGGAAAATGGTGATGAGCCCAGACACACAGGCAGATGAACAGACAGGAGGGGTGGCTCTAACATGAGGCCTTACCATGACACAAAACTTTTATAGCACAAATTTCACTAATTTAGGAGTTATTAGTCTCGGAAGGAAGAATGTAAAACCTGGCTCAGAATGGGGCATGGGTATCTGCAGCTCAATGGAAAGAGATGGCAAGATCAACACAAGAAGGAAATCTGTGAGTGCAAAACCAGGCAGGGTGGCATACCCCCTGGAACAGCGTTTTTACTGGGATCCAGAATGCTTCAGAGAAGCCTCCTGTCATCAAGTCCCAAGGGGAGACTGGACAAGCCACCAAAAATATGATAAAAAACAGGATGAATTTGTCTACTGTCCTGATACCAATATTCATGAGTACAAGAACACCCTGCTCACTCATCTGCTAGCCTAGAATAATCAAGACACAAAGAGCACACCTCATGTTTACTGGCACTTTTAAATTCTCCTTTAGCAGAAATACCAGCATTTTCCAGTCTTAACGTTTTCTGAGGTGGTACTTCTTGCCTTGTCTCTTCTTGGCAAGCATCATCTGTAGCAGTAACAGATGATCTTGCAATAGTCTCACATCACAGTGTGTCAGGATTTGTAATCATTGAATCACCTCAGAAAGAAGAATTTCCACTCCATCTGTGTAAATATGGTTATTTATTTTATTTTTTAAAAGCAAGTCTATTTCTACATAAAGGGCTTCACTCCCACTTCAGAGCATGTTACTGCTTTAGATCCTCAAATAAAGACACCATTTCACTCACCATTGAATCCAGCAGCCTGTAAACCTGCAGAAATTCAGAGAAGACAGTTGCAGTGAAAACACAGAAATCCTGAGGCTGAGACTGACAGAATTAGTTTCTGAGGTACATTTTCATATGGGCACACACACAACCACATAGAAGTGGCAGCCTGCTACTAACAAAGCTCTAGTAATAACTTTCCTGGCTATGAAGTGTGTTTAACATTATCTGAGGTACAATTAATTCAGCTGATCCCTCCAGAGTCTGCAAGCAATGCTAAAGACATCCCAGATAGAAGTCCCGCATGTGGCTATGTGATGGCTGGATTTCTGCTAACAGATTCCAGGCTGAAACAAATTAATTTGGATTTCACACTTACCTTGCTTCAGCACAAGGGACATATGTCTGCCAGTTTTCTGTTTATGAGTTTAACAAAATGCTTGCCTCTCCCCCTGAGCCTCAGTATGCCTTACAAGAAAAGAACAAAACCAAGACAACAATACAAGCTTTAGTCAGACTCACTTCAATATAGAGCTTTTCCTGGTATGTTTCAAGTGAAATAGAGTCCACCTGCTCCTGAGCAGGTTCTGCCTCATTTGTAGTTGCAGCTTCCTCTTTGATGTTCTGCTTCTCACCTCTTCCTTTGACAGACTCTGCTCCGCCTTTCATGTCCTTCACTGAAATGGAAGATTCTTGCTTCTCATCTTTTGCTTTCAGCTTTCTGCTGCCTGAATGATCCTAATCAGGGACAGACCAAGAAAAAAAGCAACACAGGTCAGAACACTGCTCAGACTGCTTCAAGATGCATCTCCCAGCTGCAGCACCTCTTTCATTGGGTTGAAAATCAGCTCAAACTCGGGATACACAACCTCAGGATGGATCATATTGTCCCCAGCACTCAGGGTTCACCAAGTATCCCAACACCTACCATTTTTTCTGTCTCTGATATCCTTCTATTTTTTTTGCCTTCTTTATCCTTTTTCTCTTCTTTCTTAGTAGCTATTTTGTCTTCCTTTCCTCCTTTTTTTGCTCCTTCTTGCATTACTTCCTCTACAAAAGAAAGAATTTCAATTAACCAAAAGCATTCACACGTCAAGAAAGTCCAGCCCACTGCACTAGCACAGTGGGAATGTGTTACTTTTGCAGTATATTTTCCTCTTTTTATTAATCTGAGATGTACTGCACTAAAAAACAAAACTTTGAAGAGTTCTTTGTTTAAATAAGGAAGGAAGAAGTCTCACTGAGGCAGTGTTTGCTGGGTCAGTCTATGTAAAAACTATGGCTAGATCTAGCTGAATAAAAAGGCTTTTTTGTGGGGATGTTTTTTCACTGGTGCCAAACCCCAGATCCCAATTAGTATTGTGACTGTCACACAACCTGCCAGGTTTTTTTTCCTGATGCTTTTTCCTCAGGGAGACATGTTGAAATTGACATTTCAGTTCAAATTCATCATGGTTTTTGTATTTCCAACAACCCACAGAAAGCAGTTGCTGTGCTAAAACCACCACTCACCCGTTTCCTCTGGAAGAGCTTCTACACAGGTGTTGTTCTTAATCAAACCAAGCAGGGATCTCATCCTCAGAGAGTGACTCACCAGGTCATCAATTGTTCTACGCCACAGCTGGAGGCTGAGAAAATTATCAGGATCAGAAGGAAGACACTGCAGCAACTATCATCTTGTTTGACCCTGTGCCCAGAAGGGAAGGCACCTTATAGCTGACAGCTGCCCTGTGCAAACACACAGTTGCCCTAAACCAACAAAACAGCACCCACTGTCTAAATATCTGTGCAGGGGGATGCTAAATTGCTTTCCTCATGTTAGACCTGAGGTCTCAATGGTTTGCAAATCAACAGGCTCCCAGGAACCCATAACTATTACTGTGAAACTAGGTCTGCTCTTCACCATGACACACATTGGTAAATCAACCTGCTCTGTGTTTACCAAGAGGAACCCGCAACCTTCTAATTTAGAAGCAACTCAAAGCTGTTGATATGTTTACAGTCTGAAAGCCTGAGCAAAGAACAGAGAGACTATATGAGGGAGGAGACAGTTATCTGAGTAAAAGGGTACAGAAAATACCCAAAGGTTTCAAAAATACAGACTGGAATAATCTTGCCAGAAATAATAATGTACACTCTCCAGTATTACACACATTTAATATTCTAAACTTATCTCCAGAAAAAAAAAAAAAGGCATTTGGGTCCTAGACAGCTGCTACAATTAGGCTATAAAAAAATAAGAGTGTGAAGATGACTTCTAGACCTCATATAATTATATGCACTCTGAATCACAACACTTGCAACAGAGCTTGCTGAGGCTGCTGATCACACAATGTTTTCACAAACTTTTCCTTGCAGAGATAACTCACCAGAGTGGATACAGAAGGTCTGACTGAGTTGGCCTCTGTTCAACACAAAGCTCCAGAGCTGCCTTATTGAGCTGGGTCAGTGCTTCTTCCCGCTGCTCCTCCCCAGGGACTGACATTATAGCCTGTGAGAGAAAATACACAGGGGCTGTGGAGCATTTCTCAGTCTTTATTCCAGTCCCCTCAGTGGAGCAACCCACAGCTCTCTTCCTGGACACCAGCCTGAAACCAGGCTGCACTGGGCACTTACACACCCAGACGGGGCTTCCTAAACAGCTAGGATATGGCCAAGGTACCCAAGATCTGCAGAACAATCCCAGATTCCCCCATCAGACTGATATTAAATCCCTTTGCAACTGCAGGTGTGCCAGGGATTCTATCAAACTAGAAGGCTCCATATTAAAGCTTAGTTCTAAAAATGACAGAGAGATTTCCAAGAGAGCACAACAGAAAACCCATTGACAGAATCCAAAGCACTCTTGCTTTAATCTAGGGAGGTCTGTATTTTATCCACAGCCTGTCATGACTGCCCCCTTAGTTCTCTGATGGATAGGAAGGACTCTCCAAGAAGAGCCCTTGGGGGAGCCACAGGGGGCTGTAAGCCCAGCCTGCCCCCCACATTCAGTCCTGGGATGACAGAAAGCTAATGGGGCAAGAGTTTAAAATATCTATTATATTGTGTGGTTCTCTTTTCTTCTTCACAAAACAGTGCACAAAGTCTCTCTTGGGAAATTCTTTACAAGAGCACTGAGGGTGTGGTCAGCAGAGCCAAAACATCATAAATCTCTCAAACTCCCAGCATACTGATAGCAGCCTTTTCTTTAGGTTTAGGCCTTTAGGCTCACACTGGGGCAGGCTGGGCTGTTTGTAGGTATTTTTGTGTGAACTACCACACCATCAGCTTGTGGGAACAGAGATGACCACCTGTTTAAAGTCCTCAAGGGAAAAGTTCCATCCTGAAGGACCTGCTTCTGCCTCTTCAATGCTCTTTTCCCTTGGAGCCTCCTCTAATGTGTACTTCCCAGGTGGGAATTCAGTGGTGCTGCTCTGGGCAGAGTGAGGCTCCAAGGTCCTCTGGTCCAAGGGCACTTCCTCCTCCAAGACTGAAGGCACAGTCAGGTGCTGTCTCCATAGTTTATGCAGCTGCTGTACTACTTGATGCTGATAATGCAACTGTAATAAAAGGGGGAAAGCTAAACATGAGCTGCACCTTCCCTCTTCAAACCCAACTCTTAAAGCCTCTATGGAAGACTCTGCCAGCTCCAGAATCCCAGGGATGCAGCAGCCCCAAGGGTCAGCCCTCCCCACTTATTTCAGTTATGCAGTCCATCCAATAGCAAATATCACCTCAGGATTTTTCCTGTGGAACAGCTCTTCCTCTGTGACACAGGCATCCACAGGAGATGGGGTGCGCTGGGGAGTCCGAATTTGGTCAAGAAGTTCATTCAGGCTGTCTTTCACTACAGCAGCACCTTCTCGAGCAGCCAGCTCACTCTGAGGCACCACAACAAGAACAACATGTGTGAGCCCCAATTCCATATACAAACACACAAATTCAGTCCCAGCTGTAACCACACTATTCATTATACAGTTACAAGGACATGAACAACTGCAAACCCTGCTGAGCAGAGCAATACTTCCAACAGCTTTTCAAGTAAACTCTACAAATCCTTCCCCCAAACTATACTTTTCAAAGCATAGTGTAATTTTCAATTTATACCTTAACTGCTATCATCGTGACTGCAGTCAATCCCCTTCCCACTAAGTAACTAATGGAATTAATTACCAACAAAAATTTCATTCTTTATAGGGCCAGTGTGAACACTTTAGGAGACACAGTCATGTCTTTAGTAACAACATACAATAGACTGCAGAGTTCCTCATGTCATTTAGCAAACCTGCTCAAGTATGTGCAGACATTCTGTAAATCTCACTCTCAGCAGTAATTGCACAACAATAAAAATACCATGTTGTCCACTCCCACCCTTATCCTCTATTTGCATATAAAGTTCAAAGCTCAGTTACCCAACTACATGCTTGGTTACCTCCAGTTTCTCTCTGAAGTCAGCCAATTTATCCTCATACACAGCAATTCCCCAAAGGGTCACCTGAAGCAGAGCTCCTCCTAATAACAGAGGATGTGTCCTAAATTCCCAGGGCTCACTGAAAATGCCTGCACTCTCTGATTTGAAAATAAAGGAAAACCTCCGAGTTTCTCCAGGCAAAATTACACCTGAAATAAGAGAGAAAATGCATTGGTCTGCAAGAAGCCACCTGGTTACCCTTTTCCAACAACACCCCAAGTGTCCTTATCTCTCTAGGTGACTCTTTCCCCATAGTTTAGTTGGTTATTCACTTCATCCAGCTATTGTTCTCCTTTCAGATTTACTCTCAGTCCCTGTGTTCCTTAACTGGCATTATTTCCATTGCACTCTCCTTCCACAGCAAGCTCAGTTTTCTCTCCTGAAGATTATGCCCCATTTGCCATCAGAAAATTATTCACTTCTCAATATTCCACCTATTTACTCAGAGCAGAAGCAAACTCCTTTAACTTCCAGGAGAGGGATCTGCTTTGCACAGCTCTTCTGGGGTGAGTCAGCTCTGACACCCAGGGTGGCTTCCTGAGGAGAAATCATCCAGCAATGCTCTGCCATTAGTCAGAGTCCACATCCCAGGTAACTCCCAAATTCCTGCTCTCTGCTTGAGGTGCAAAGGTCTTGGAGACCAGCAGGTCTCATACCTGGTCTGGTATCAAAGTAAAAACAGGGCATCTTCCTCCCCTTGGTTTCTCTGGAGGGGATCTGCTGCGGAAGCCTCTTCCAGTAATACCAAATGGCAGCTCTGCCATCATTGGTCACTGTTAGGAAGCTTTCAGCCTTCTCACTAGCCAGAGTCTCAAACGTGAGTCGGGCTGCAATGCCAATTTCCTTCTACAAGGAAGAGGAAAAAAGATAACAATTTCTACTGTGTCTGGAAGGATTTATCTTGCATGAAGTCATAGCTCAAATAAGGGATTGAGCCTTGGTAGGAGAAATTGTAAGGCAGGTCCAAAGCAGTGGCCATTATACCGAGAAAGTCTGGGAATCTGAACTTCACACTAGAGCCAGACCCCTTCTGTTCCTAGATCTGTCTGGAGCAAACACAGGGATACTCTATTTAGGTTCAGAATAAGTCCTCCATTCTGTGGCTTCAGAGCGACACATTGTGCAACTATGACTTGGGAACCCAAATAGGCTTAGCTTGATTAAACAATTAAAATCTCACAATTACCCTGCAAGCAGTAATGCCCTTGATCCAACGAGCAGGCTGGCCACAGAAAACTAAAGATGGAACCTTTTCAGCTTCTGGAACCACAATGAAGGAGTCATCTAAGGGGTCACTGCTAAAGAAAACAAAAGCCAGCATTTTTATGGAGTGAAATTCACTTCCAGAGACAGAGAACCAGGGGTGATTTACAAGACCCTGTAAGAAACAATCCCATTTAATGTTTTCTCCCACAGTAATCTCTTTAGGGACAGAGCCCTGCAGATGTGGTGAACCCATCTAACTACATGTCACTGGCAAGGAGGACAGGACAGCCAGAATATTAAAGAATGAGACCTGCCTGAAGTACATGACTGAAAAAGGACAAGAGGGCCTCAGGCTGTGCCTGTTACAGATGGATGGGACAGGAAAACCAGGAAATTAATGATGGAAGACTAGAAAAAGACAAATAGAAGTAATTGAGAGTATAATCCCATCCTGCTTGATGTAAGCTCTGAAGTCACACAGACTGAAGACTGGAGGAAGAGCCTCAACTAAACTTTTCTCTGATTCTTGCTCCTTAGACACAAGGCCCCAAGGCACAAAGACTCCTCAATTTGGTGATTATAATATAAGAATATGCCTTTTATTGTGTCCCAGTGGAGACTCGTCTTCATTCTGTGTAAGAACAGCTAAGAATATCCTCGCAAACTGGTGGTGCACACCCAAAATTCTTTATTTTGCCACAAAGTATGCCATGAAGTAAAACTTACAGGGTCTCAATCTCTTCAGAAATGGCGGTATGTTGAAAAGCCTCAGCTGAGAGAGATGTGAAAGGCTGCCCTTTCCCAATCACCTCCAGTCCTTCCAGATCCTGGACATACACAGAAATTAACAACTCACAGCTGCTCTTTTACATAGAAAGGACATTAAAACACCAGACAAATGCACCAGCTCAGTCGAGTAAAGTGAAGTTATAATATTTTACTCCTATTATGTCTTTTGGAGGAATCCAAAGAATATTCACGGGGACATGGGCAAGAACCAATTCTGAGATTCCCAAGAATCCTAGATGACTGCATTCCCCACTAGCAATGATGCACGGAGAGAATCCTTCACGTTTCTCACCCTCAGAGACAGGTTTCAAAGGCAAAAAAGTGAGGTTTGTTCTGTTTACAGGAGGGGTCACCTGCCTTCAGGAGGTTATTTTAGTGCGTCTTCCACATGGGTAAAGATCTTTTCTCTCTGCCCCATGGCACTAAATCAAAGTCTTGCATCTGTACTTGGCAGGTTTTTCTTTGCCGAGGTCTTGGCAGCAGCATGCTGCTGTTTTGGGGTCCTATTCTGAGGTTCCTAGACCATTCCATGCAACACTTCAGGAGGTCAGACAACTCTTTCATAGGTGTGGCCCTTTGGAAAAGTGGGAACTTCCAGGAAAATCACTAGGTAGAACTTGGTAGGACCAAGTTTTAGTTTCCTAATGCTTTTTTCAGATCCAACTCTTGGCAATTTTGTTACTCAACAGCACTTGACAAGAGGCACAAAGAATGCCCTTGTTCCTCTGGTCTTACTGGCTTATAAAAACCCAGCTCCTCTAGAAGAGATTTTAGCTCCTGCCGTCGATGTTTCAGGAAAAGACTCTTATCCCAGTTCAGGTGGCAAGGAATCCTCTTTGGAGGCCTCAGACCTGTGGAAATACCCATATAAGAACTCACTCTCTATATACCCAAAAATCAAATTTCATTCACTGCCAAATTTTGCCGTTGCAGTGTTTTAAAGAGGAGGCTCAACATGGAAGGAGCTGCTCCCACCACATTTGTGCCCCATTTCTTTTGAATCATTTCTCTGCAGTGTTCTCTTACCTGTTTCCCTCTGGACAGTTCGGGGTTTCCTCACATAAGTGAGTGGTTCTGGGTGCCCACATTCTGTCCGCGTCAGGGTCAGAGTCAGCCCAGTGAGTTCATCCCCAATTTGCTCCGGAAGGCTCCAGAACTCGCTTCCCACTCGGTATCCCTAGGGTGGGAAAGAAGGCTCCCACTGATACAGAGTTGTGCAGCCACCTGCTATTTTCACAGGCACCTGAAGCTAAAAAGAAGAGGTCTAACCCTGACTATATGACCATTTTAAAAGTTTATGAATTATCCCTTTCTGCAGAGCAAGCCAAGATTTCTATCAGGCAGCTGTCAAAGACAAAAGAACCTTCTATCTAGTGCATGTGAAGGTTGAATGGTATTAAAATAAAGCCTCACACAAATGCAAATTCATTGATAGTCCTATAAATGTGAAAAAAGAATTTTAACACAATACTCCCATAACTCGCCTGTCTTACCCATGCCTTTTTCTCCACAGCAATCACTAAAATCCAAGCCTGAAGTTATCAGATCTTTCTGCCCCTGGAACAGCAATTGTGACACATTCCCATGCCACCTCCCAAGGCACAACAGTCTTTGGTGAGAATCAAGAAATGCCACTTGCTCATCACCACTTTCCCCTGACTGGTATGAATAGCACGACTCAGGTTTTTATTTTTCATGTCCCTGAAAGCTCTGTTCAGACACCAAGCTGAGAGATTGAGAGTGGCTTTGATAAACATATTCTGACAGCACTTCAGAGACTTACTTAGAACAGTGTCTGTGCTGTTTCACAAGAGCAGCACAATCAGGACACACAAGGAGTGGGGCTCTCACCTTTCCAAGAAACAAGGCAGGTAAACTCCGGTCAATGAGATCACGTTCTTCCTGGATTTGCCTGTAATCATCTGACATGTTCATCAGCAATTCATTCTCTGGCTTGTGAAGGATTTCTATAAATAAAAAACATCACATCATTGGTGCTACACTTCTGGGTGCACCCTTTGCCACTGTTATTGTTCACCTGTTCACTTATGCTGTTCCCTGCCAAATCCACTGTCCTCTCCCCAACCAAAGCCACCAGCTTGAGCAGTGTGGGAGCTCTGAGAACATGGAATTAGACTGCAATGGCAATAGGATTAACCCTGGAGGGCAATGACTGCTGTGGTTTGGTGTGGGGTCATCAACCTTCTCCACCTGCACACAAAATTTCACAGTATGAGACCTCCTTAGCTTTTCTCACCTCCTAGGTGTTTCTCCTGCTTTTTCCTCATTGCCATATGATGGCTCCAGTTCTGGAAAGCTTTGTGCTCTGCTAGTTGGGCCTGATGTGCCTTTTCTTTCTTCTCTTCTCCATGTTCCTCTTTTAAAACTGCTGCAGTAACATCTGGATGAGGAACCCTAATAGCATCTGCTAGCTGATGAGAAATGAAACATTAAATTAACCTCTCCATGCACACCAAAACAGGATTGGGAAAGGGGAGGAGAGAAGAATTTTTCAGATTGACAGCACTCCTCCATTAGCAATCTGAGAGGAAGGAAACCAGGACAGTAGGGACTCACTCAAATACAATGGAAGTATTTATCTATGTAATGAGACTCCAGCAATAGCATTGCTGCAACACCTGCTCTTCCCTGACACCATCACCAGGGCACAGAGGGAAGAAGCCAGTGTAATTGTTCCCTCTGTGACCTGATCTCCAAAACCTGCTGGTTCAGTTTTTCCAAAGGCAAACCCTCCCCCAGAGTGTGACAAAGCTGGGAAAACCACACCTCAGGTCTGCCCTGTTCCTGATAGGCGCTGGAAAGCATCAAAAGATATTGCAGGCACCACAATCTTTGGAAAAGTGCCATGCAACAGCATTTTCTTAACTCTACAAACCAACCTGAGTGTTTCTTCTGGCCAAAGCTTCCATCCTTAACTCCTGGAGACTTCCTAAAATGTGATGAGGGAGTATCTCTTCACAGACATCATGAAACTGTCTTGGTCCTACAACACACATACAAAAGTACCCAACCCCAGAGCCAGGTCACTAAAGTTTGGCTTACCCAAAACAAAACCCAGAGATAAGATGTGAAGTTGAACCCTACCAGGAAAAGTCAGTGGTCCCCTGGGTGCCTTGGGGGGAATAGGATGTGCTACAAGATGTGCTACCTCCTTGGGTCGGTACTTTCGGACAAGGTAATTCTTCTGAACCAGAATTCTCCCAGCATCACGGGGAAGGCGTGGAGCATGAAGCTTTGGGAAATAAACAGTCACAGTGCAGTTAGGTACACACTGACTCACCTTTATTCCATCTGATCCTTTTAGGATATGCACAGTAGTCATATCAGTACAGTTTCTGTAAGGATCCTGTGAGTCCTGGATAGGGACTTTTCACATGGACATGTAACAACAGGACAAGGAATAGATTCAAAGCAGACAAGTAGGTTTAGATTACATATTAGGAAAAATTCTTCCGTGTGAGGGTAGTGAGGTCCTGGCACAGGGTGCCCAGAGAAACTGTGGCTGCCCCATCCCTGGAAGTGCTAAAGGCCAGACTGGATGGGGATTGGAACAACTTGGAATAGTGGAAGGTGTCCCTGCCCATGGCAGGGGGGTGGATATAGATGAGTTTTAAGGCCCTTTCAAAGCCAAATCTTCCATTATTCTTCCCATATAAGACACCTAACACAGCTGTGCAGATTCCAACTCAGTTACTGTCTTACTCCTCTGGATCTTGCTTTATAAAGGGCACAAAAGGAGAGTTTTAAATCACTTCCCAGAACAGGTTTCTGCTGCTTTGTCACTCAAGTGATTCCACTCACACACTGTGACCTGCGTTTTGGAAGGAAAGCAGTGAGAGCTACTACATAACTTACAGGTCTTATTGGATCAGAAAGTTAAAGATGTAATTTTGAAGAGGAAGATAGCATACCCTTCCATTTGAAAGGACTGTATAAGTATTTATAATCCTTTACTTTTAGCACTTGAACCTGATGAGCTGACATTTTATTATTATAAAAAGCCTGACAGACAAAATGGCATGACAACTCAGCTGCAGGAGTTTTGGCTTAAGTAAATGGGCAGCACCCTCTGTCAAACACACAAAAAGAGTTTCAGTTAAGGCAGCAGTTTCTAGCAGTAAAAATACTGATACATACTTTCTCCAGGTCCTCCACCTTAATTTCTAGTGCCTGGATGTCCTCTCCTTGCAGAACATAGGGAACAGGCTCAGACTTAGGCTTGGGCTCTTCTACAATTGTTGAACAGGGCCGCTCAAAAGTCTTTTCCTTCCTGCCTAAAAAACAGATGAAGCTACTTCTTCAGTCTCCCAAGGAAGTATCATATTCCTCCCAAGCTAGCTAATGATTTCCAGCTGAACTATGTTTTGGCATAATTTCTCTTTAAGGTTGCACCAAACAATTAAATTCAGCATTTCTTGTAATTGAAAAAAATCAACCTCTGAGAAGCTGAAAAGATCAAAGTGGGTCAAGTAGGAGTGAATAAAGTGTGAGTCTCACACTTTATTCTAGATGAAAGACAATGGGTAAGATAAATGCAAATAAATACAGATCTTTGCAGGTGGAACAACACATTCCTGGGAAGTTTCCAGCTCCAGCTGCAAGTACACAGATTCCCTGCGCTCACCCAGCATGACTCGGATAAAACACCGGCAGAACAGCTCTGAAATACCAAACCCCGGCAGAGCCAGTGTGGGGCAGCTCCGCCGGAAACTTGCGAGCCAGGCCAAGCTCAGGCGATCCCACCAGGGGCTGTTCCCCCTTAACCTGCGGGCCCCGCCCACCAAAAATTATCACAGTAATGACAGGAGATCACTGGCCAGGGAAGGGGCTGGTTCCGGCCATTACGACAGCGGTCCCGCCTAGGCCGCAAGGCCCGGTCCTGCCGTCTGCTGCCCAGCCTCGCCCTGCTCCGGGCCGTACCAGCGGGAGTCCGGCTCCGAGACCGACTACCCCGTGGCGACGCCATGTCCCGGCCACCGGCCCCGCGTCCGGCCCCGCCAGGGCTCGACAGGCCCAGCCAGGCCGCGCCGGCATCCAGCGGCTCCGCGCGACACCGCCCCCTGCTGGCGCTCCGCCGTACGGCTCCCCCGGGCGGGGCGCGCCATGCGCATGCGGCCGGAACCATGCGACATGGCCGGGGACACTGGGCCGCCGCAGGATATCGGGACATAGCGGGATATCGGGACACAGGGTCCTACCCTGCAGTAACACCTCCCCCCGGCCGGTGCCCCTGCGTCAACACTCCTCAGCCAGCACACTGCTCTTGTGATTTATTATTCCTTGCGGCCGCTTGCAGCCCTCGAGTCCCAGCCACCGACTCGTTCCTCAGCCGGGGTCTCCCTTGGTGGGCACTGGGCAGCGCCCAGCACCCGCTGCAGCTGCCAGAGCAGGTCAGGCAGCAGCGAGTCCAGCACAGCCAGGCCGGCCCAGGTGCACCGCAGGCCACTGGGAAAGAGGTGATGATGAGAGCCAGTGCTCCCAGTGATGTGAGATCTCCGGCCCTGCCCACAGCTCCCCGGGGTTCACCTGCTGTCCAGGACAAGCCAGCCCTCCTGCTGCAGTGTCCGAACCTCTCCTGGCTCCCCGAACACAGCCTGCAGGCTGAGCTGGGGGAAGAAGTGCCCCCAGCGCTATGTGCCCAGGGTGAGAGAAAGATGTTAGTGATGCGGCATCAGCATCCCAGTACCCCAAAGGTGCTGCAGGAGAGCTGAAGAGGGGCTTTGAAGAAGGGAATGAAGTGGCAGGAAAAGGGAGGAATGGATGGAAAGGGCAGGTTTGGATTAGATATTGGGAAGAAATTCTCCTATGACAGTGGTGAGGTCCTGACAAAGGTTGCCCAGAGAAGCTGCAGATGTCACATCTCTGGAAATGTTCAAAACCAGGTTGGACAGGGCTTGGAGCAACCTGGTCTAGTGGAAGGTGTCCCTGCACACAGCAGGAGGTGGAATGAGATGGGCTTTAAGGGCCCACACAATCCAAACCATTCTATGATTAGCACCGTGTTGATGTGGGGTGTCCCCGTAGGTGACTACTCACCTCGTGTGTGATGCCTTCATCCATGCGCAGCCCCAGGGTGAGCAGCTCCTCTAGCCTGTGGGGACAAGGAGAGCTGTAGAACAGTGCAGACAGGGAGGGGGCATGTGGGGGACATCCCAGTACTCACTGCTCCAGTGGGCTCAGCACCGTCCGACTTTTGGTGCCGTGCCCCTGGCTCTGCACCTCCTGCATCCACGCGACAGGCTCCAGGATTTGGACACGGGCTTCGCGGCTGCAGCCACCCTTACCCCGCAGCACAAAGCGTCCATGTGCCCCTGCAGCAGCCAGGTAGGGGGATAACAGAGTTCACAGGGCACATGGCCACATGTTGTCCACCCCATTGGCCCCCCCATTACATCCTTACCTGGCCCCACACCGATGTATTCTTCAGCCCGCCAGTATGAGAGGTTGTGGGAGCTGAGGGCACCCTAGGGGAGAGCCCTGGGATGAGGGGAGGGGCTGAGCCTGCTGGAGGACCAGCATGACATGAGGGGGACACAGCATGGGGGGCATCATACCTTCCGTGCAAAATTTGAGACCTCATAATGTCGGAAGCCGGTGGCCACCAGCACATTCCGGGCAGTCTGGTACATGTCAGCCAACAGATCCTGGGGAGGTGGAGGCAGGGCTCCCCGCGAAACCTTTGCTGCAAGCGTTGTGCCCCGCTCCAGCGTCAGCTGGTACAGGGAGATGTGGTCATCACAGAGCCTCAGGGCTGCCTGCAGCTGCTGGGCCCAGGCATCTAGGCTCTGTCCCGGTAGCCCAAACAGGAGGTCGATAGAGGTTCGGCCAGGAAAGAGTCCCTGCGCAGCTTCCACAGCCTTCAGTGCCACTGCTGCTGTGTGGTCCCGGCCCAGCATCCTCAGCTCAGCATCATCCAGTGACTGCGGAGGGAGCGTGGTGACAATGGAAAGTCACGAGGGGCTCCGGGGGCTGCAGCAGGGAGAGCCCCCCTTACCTGGACGCCGATGGAGACGCGGTTGACCCCAGCTACCCTGAAGCCAGCAAGGCGCGATGTGCTGGTGGAGCTGGGGTTGGCCTCCAGCGTGACCTCAGCACCAGCAGGAAGGTGGGCAGCCCCAGCCACAGCCTCCAACACTGCTGCAACAGTGTTGGGGCAGGCGCGGCTGGGGATGCCCCCACAGAAGAAGACGGAGGTGACACTATGGGGCAAAGGGTGGGAAGCGGCAGGTGGGCACAGAAGAGCCCAGCACTCCCCATGAGCCCACTCTGTACACCCACCTGTGCACCTGGCTGAGGCGGAGCAGGGTCTGTGCCTCCCGCACCAGGCAGGCACGCACGGCCACTTCGTCCACCTCCGGCACCACGTACGTGTTGAAGTTGCAGTAGGAGCAGCGCTTGCGGCAGTAGGGCCACTGCGGGCACAGGGCGTGTGGGGGACGAACATGTATGCCCTCAGCCCTAGCCACTCCATAGTGGGGGGGACAGCTCCAGCCCAATGCGTGGACCCCAGTTCCCCCTACCTACCCCACAAGGCACACGACCCACAGGTGTGACCTTTCATGTGCACGGTTCGGGAGCCCCTCAG
>VWZN01013175.1:0-60121 GCA_013396955.1 Regulus satrapa
AAAAAAAAAGAAAAAAAGAAATGTGTAACATGCACATTTTAAAAATCATTTAAAATCTGACAAAGAGGAAATCAAGTCTGGTAGGAGGTTTATACAGTTCAGTTCCACTGAGAATCTGAGTTGTTATAAACTGTGCATGTTGAATCTTGTGAATGACAAACCACTGTATCAAAGAGGCGTACAAACAGGGTATTACAATAATCCAGATTTGATGTTATAAAAAAAACATGAATCAAGAGCTCAGAACCCTGTGGAGACAGTAAGCTTTAATCTTTACCCACTACTAAATTCCTGAAATGGTATTAGGTACTTACAACTCTCAAAGTCTTATCATGCATACTGAACTGAAAACAGTAAATTTTCCGTTGACATTAAGTTTCCACTTACACTGCTTCAATGAAATGATCTCCAAAGTTCTCTTTTTTTAATTGATTGGGATTTTTCAGGCTGTCATTCATAAATCATGGAAATTTACAGCACTCAGATCAATGCAATTACTTCTTTCCTTTACCTTTCCAGCAGTACGATATTTTTAAAATAGGATTGATGATAGCATTCCAAGACTGATTTGTCAAAACAGGGTAAAAGGCCTTTAAAGGAAAATTAATCCTCCTTTTTGTACCAAGATTATAGCTGAATAATGGTTCTTCACTTTTTTAACTCCACCATGATGCCACCAGAAGATAGATCAGTGTCCCAGATTGTTAAGTGACACTTAAAATATTTCGTTCAATGAAGAGGAAATAGTTATAGACTTTAAAAGTATCTGTATTCTTGCCTGAAATTGTATCATCTGCTGCTATGGAAATCCTAAGTGGCATGATTTTTCATGTTGGATTACCAATATTGTTCAATAGAAAAAAGAGAAAAAACCAAAACTCTGGAACATTTTCTATTCTCTTAGACATGTCATATTTATGAGAGTTATTCACAGGTTTTTATTGCCTAGTTTCAGACATGAAAATTTACTAATTCTTGAGCTTGAGTAAAAATGTAATTAAAATTTTATTTAAAAGGAAAATTTAACACAAAATATAGCACAGAAAAGATAATAAGGATTAAAACTTGAAAAAATTTAAGTTAATAGATGCTAGAGGAAAACAATCAGACATAGAAAATGACAAAGAGGTGGCAATAATAATGAAAAGCAAATTAAAATTCTTACATTCCTAGCATTTGTATAGGAGTATCACCCACATTAGAAATAAGGATTAAGGAGTTCAGAATTTTAAGAAATTAATGCAGAATTAAGGAGTTCTCTATATTCCTAAATATTTATAATATAGATATAGCTTCAGTAAGGTTAAACCTAAATTTCCAATTGAAAAACAATTGATACACAATCGACTTCTAAGACAGAAAAAGGAACACAATCAGTTTTATGTTATCTTATTATGCAAACCCTTTTCAAGCTGGAAAAGTTGGAAGGCTTTTTGGCTGGTTGGTTTTATTAATCTTAGGAGAAGGAAACCATTTGCACAATATTTTAGGATAATTTCTTCAGTTTCACTTCTGTTTTAAATACTAGAAGGAATACATTTTCTACCTTCTTGCAATGCACACCAAACTATATAATTTTGGAAATATTTTTTAGGTACTGACCAGATGATGGAGAGATGCAAGGCAGGCAATCAGATCACTCAGAAGTTAGAGCTGAATTGTATTTTCATTTTACATTACTTGTTCCTCAAAATATACACTTTCAGAAGTGCTGGAATAAGAATGCAATGCTGAAACAATAGTTCTGAAAGACAGAAGTGCTTCAATGATTGCAATAAAAGCCAGAGAAATTAAGCACCATAATCAAAAACTGCCATAGAGTGAAAATGGTATTTTTTTTCCCTCAATATTCCATAGCTTAGGGAATTCTGCTATGAGCTTGCTTTTCTGTGAGGAGCTTTACTCATCATGTTCCACCTACCAGGCAAATGTCCTAGGCTCCATATTGCAGTGATTTTTACTTTTGATATTTGACACAATTGCTGTCTAAATAGTTCATGCAAAATTCCCTCTCTCAGAGGTTTGTGACCTAGACTAAGGCACAGTGACAGGGATGTCACAGATGTGAGTTACTCACAGTCCATGATGAACAGCTGGACTCAATAATACCTGTTTGCAGCAAGAAACTATTAAATGAATGCTGTAACAACTCCCATTTATTTTCCTTTTTTTCCAGACAGGCTGGGTGCTGAGTACATCAGAAACCCTAGAACATACAGATGAGCTGAAGCCTGGGACCCACTGGAAGGTTTAGTGAGTGCTGAGCTCACCTGAGAAATAGAGGCAACTTTTATTTTTGAGGAGAGGAGAAATTGAAGTTCATTTCTTCTCCCTGACTCAGATTTTGGAGGAGAAGTTAATTTCTGATGGAGGTATTTGTAATGAATATTCACACTTTTTGTGTGTCCTGAATATATCCAAACAGCGTATTTAATATTCAGCAATAATATGCTTACAGTTTTTGTCATCTTACAGTTGGGAGCACTGACACCAGAATTCAAACAGTATATATTCAAATGCTTCTAAACTTGGTGAGAGGTATTTTTGTAGTAACACTTGAGTTACATGGATTCAATTATTCTTCCGGAGAATTGCCTCTAAAATTAAATAGTGTCTATGCCTTTTAAAAAAAAAAAGCTAAATAAGTACACATTTACTCCTTCTGGTTACTGTTTTTGCTGTATATCTTTCAAATAAATAAATGCACAAACAATTGACTGAGTAAAGGAGGGTTATCCCTAAATAAGGAAAATGATTGAGTGTTATTTCCAGCAAGATTATTACTGTGCATTTATTCTTAACTACCCTCTGTTGTAGATTTCATTATGCAGGCAGCTAGAAATGACTGCCTGACAGCTCTGTTGTTACTCTGGGTCAGTTTTATCTCAATTGCTGAATACTCAGATCTCATTAACTTGTTGCCAGGCTTCCAGAACTGCATGGATTGATGTCTGCAAATACAACCCATTTAGTAACAAATAGTTTTCCATTAATTTTATTTTTCTGATGGGTTTAAGGGGGAGAAANCATAAGTAATATTTGAATAATTCTTCACAAAGAACAGATTTTTGTTCTGCTAAAACAACTGAATACATTTTCGAGTTACTCAAAATTTTGGCCTATATCTAGTCTATTCCAGTTTTTGTTGTTTTACGGTAGAAAAGCTGAATTATTAGAATTTATTCTGCTACTAAACCAGCCTCACATATGTTTCAGTAAAAAAAATCCAACCTGGCAACAAGTGTTTTGCCAGTGAGTGAGTACTTGTCCTCAAATAAGGTGAAAATGTACCCATGGCTGGCAAAGGAGGAATGTGGTTAGACTTTGTGTGCCTTACTACATCTACAGAAGGAAGACGTGACAAACCTCCAGTAAAAGATTCAAGGTAAGGCATCTCACAAGATTTAGCAAGAAAAACACTCAGTACAAAATAGTCAAGATGGCTCCTTCCCTTTCTCCATGGATGTGTTTGTCTCTTCAGTGTCAATTGTACAGCATATAAAGTAGCAAACACTGAAGACATCTTCCCTTTGAATATTATCTGCAATTAAAACAATTACTTTAAAATAAAGAAAGTTTTAACATGGAGGCCTGAGTATAGGCTAAGCATTTCTTAAATTTTAGTTGTCAGTTTGAATATAGCATAACTTCTTGATGAGCAATTAGTAGGTGGTTTTCTACATTAGTGTCATATTACCTGGTGAAAGCAGGACCATGAATGACATAATGAATGACAGTATTAACTGTCCAGCATCAGAAAATTTCTTTTGGTCCGTTTAATATATAGACTATTTATTAATAATTTTAAAAATAAATAGAGAGAAAGTCTTTATACTGAAACTCTTAAACTTGTGTTTCAACCATTTAAATAAGTATGAACTAGGAGTCTTCTCCCTAAATCACAAAAACTAGAAAAAGAATGATAGACAACACTGTTTAGGAAGAAATTATGGGGAGGTGGGGGCTAAGTTTGTGTCCTTACAGACAGTTTCTTTCCCAAAGAGGATTGAGGCATCTTGGCAGGACAATAAAAAAAAAAGCTCCAAGCTTTTACTGCTGAACTGTGTCTGTCCATGGCTATGATCAGCGCATCAGCTGTAAATCCAACACTTCTCACATTGTAAAGGGAACCACATATTCACATTTTGTTTCCAAGGTGATGGATGTGAAAATTATCAAAGCTGTCCACTAAACAAATCAAGGTATTCTTGTGCTATGCTACATAAGTGGTTTAGGTAAGTAACCTTAAACCTTTTAATGGCATTCAAAGAAATACTCCAAGGGGTAAGTATTTAATCTCAGAAATTCAGGTTTCTGCTCTACTTGATTTCTACTAGTTAAAGTCCCTGGGGGTAGCATAGGTACTGCACTAAAACAGAAGTTACAGTGCTGAGCAGTGCTGACTGCCCTAGGCTGCTTGATGCATGTACATCAGCACAGACATTATTTCTGTTTTCCGTTATCTTTTGACCTTCTGAATGATCTGGAGTTTTGATAGTGGGATATCTTTATCTTTGACCTAATACTGCTTCATTCTATTAGAGTTAGCACCAAATAGTGTAAACACACAGAAGGATCAGAGCCTCTCAGCTTAGTCTGTGTCTGATTACAGTTTAATCATTCTTGGTTGCAATAGCTACTTTATTTGTGTGGGTGTTTGGCTCAATAAATAGCACAACTGTCATGTTGAAAGAGTCTTCAATGTTCTGTAACAATAGTAAACAGAACTTTACAGGCTTTTCATAAGCGTTCTTAATCCCATTAAGCACCCATGGATTCCATGGATAGCATAGATTGTTGATAAAAACAATTTCAGATATGACTGTCTAATATTAAGGAATTAAGGGTCAGATTTTTCAGGTGAGGTGAATATCTGCAGCTTCTGCTGAATAGTAAAATGTCTGAATTTGACTTGCACTATCCAGGAACACCATATTCATTGAAATACCTCATTTCTTCAGGACTGTGTGCATTTTCAGAGTACTTCTTATGCCACACAGTAAGAGCTGCCAGCTTTCTTATAACAACAGATCGGTCAGTAGGATATTAATTAGGTACACAAATACGTATTTTTTCTTAATACGCCTTTTGTAAATATGTCCCAAGAATAAAGGTTGAAACGCCTTGATAAATGTATATAGTAAAAGGTCTAGACATGGCAGGACAAAAAGACATACAGCAAAATGGATGAAGAAGTTTTCTTGACAAAATAAATAAATGGCATATGTAGTTTGAACACCTGAGTAGGGACAGTTTAGATGAAGAAGAAAGATAAGCAAATTAAAACCTAAAAATCACTGAAAATTGGTGTAGACCTCCCAGGAAAGATTTTAAAAGAAAAGAAAGATAAGGAAAGCCTATAAAAAGAATAGATCATTAATCATTAGAAATTCAGTTAGTTTATATTGACTGGCTGGAAATTATGGACTTGATTTGGGGTACCTCTTCCTGGAGGACAGGACTCCATTCTGAAAGATTTTTCAGGCTACTCAGTAAAAGTACAGGCTGTTTTTGTACTTGCTCCTCATATTGCTGGAAAACAAGACAAGGATGATAAATAAGATAAAAGTTGAGAGTCATCTAGAGTCTAGTGATCTCAATGTTATCAGAACTTCAAATGTCCTTGAGGTTATAAATGTGAAAGACAGTATATCAAATTCACTGGACTTTAAAATATAAATAGGTAAAAATAGAGAGTGAGTGCATGTGGAATGAGTTGAAAGAAATGTTCATTAAAGTCAATTTTTGGGCTTGTGAATTTAGTGTGAAAAAGTAACTAGATAGCAAAGAAGTAGCCCTGGGAGCTGGTCCTCAAGAGACCTTGTTTAATGAGAAATAGCTAGATTTTTATTCTCCTAGATGGTGTTGTGTGGAAATAATATTTGTTGTCTCTTGGGAAATATACCAGTCACTTATTTCTCATGAAAGCCTTGTCTGTTTCTGCAGAAGGCACTGTTTACTTACACTGTTTCTTTAAATGAGACATTTTAATGTGAAGGGGAGAGATTACAATAAGAATGATACTTCTAGAAAAAATAGGGGAAAAAAGGTGCGTTCACTGAAAATGTAATGACTTTACAGATCATCCTGTTAGAAGAGGATTAATTTTATCATCCCAGAAATAACATTCATCTTGGATTATGTAAAATCAGCAAGTTGAGAAGAGCAAAGTAGTAAGGTATGCATATTATATGGAAATCAAGAGGAGGTTCTCTTAAAATAAAATGGTATTATAATTTCATAGGACAGGGAAGGCTGATGTTTGTCAGGGCTTGTCTAGATTAAAAGCAGTATTTGCTGTGATTTTTTTTTTTTCTTTAGCTTTGTTGCTCTGGTCTTCAATGATCTTAGTAAGAGGTACCGCTTAGGGAATGTGCAATCTGCCAGACTGCAGGTAGTGGAGTAAATTGTCTTTTTTCTCTCAGAAATAAAAAGAAGCTTTATTATGCAGAGACATACTGTGTTCCACCTTTTAAGACAATACTTCCTAGTGTTCTGATCTTCATGTAACCAACAGCTCAGTGGTTAAAGCACTTTCATGATCCCTTGGAAATTTTGCTCTATTTCAGTAGTGATGAAGGAAATTCAGGCTTCTTGTTCTGAGTGAAAGAATACTTGTATTACTGGGATATTGTTTAGAAATACCAAGGATTAATTTCCAGAAATTCAAGAAATTCTATGGAAGTGGCTTTTTTCTCCTTGCAAAGCATTTGAAGTGAAAATAATTTTTAAATTAATATGAGTATTTTATATAACATCTATTTTTCCTGTTAATGGCTTATGTTATGGAACAATACATAGCATTTTATTAAAATCAGTTGTCCAAATATCCATGCACACACATCCCCTTTTTTTATATGAAGACTAGGCTCAGGGATGGGTGAAGTTTGGTTTGGGGTTTTGACTCAAGTGTTGAATGGAAGAAGCGATTAATCTTATAAATCTAATGGGCTGCCAAGACACTGATCTGAAGAGAACTTGGAATGGAGAGGTTTAATCTGTCACTTTATAGTACAAATATTTAAAGCATTTTCTTTGCATTTAAGATTAATTTAATTTTTATTTAGCTAGATGGTTTCCCAGTAACAGTAGAGTGTAATTGTTTGTTTGATAAACCAAAAGCTCCCTGCTGTGAGTAATTTTCTTATTTCAGAAGGGTGCCTGGAGTTTTGGCCTCAATCTACAGGGATATCTGAGGAGTTTCGTTTATGTCAGCTTCCTATTCAGTGTTTGGCAAGACATTAATGTACACATATCTCAAGATGGTTGCTTTTGCAACTTACTTTAAAGAAGTCTAACAAGGCAATTCTAAATCAGAGGAGGAGCAGTTCCAGTATAGGGCTCAGGGAACAAAGAGATAATCATATTTTCTTAAGGTAAACTGATGGTTAAAGAGACATAAATTACAATTACATACTATCAAAATAACAGTGATATTCCCAATATCAGAACATTTTAATTTTTATGGATAGTGAACAATACTCTTAAAATCTTTTTCAGGAGCTTGTAACATAAAATCTGAAAGGCATCTCAGATTTCCAATCTTGATGTTGAAATTTTTGATAGAAAACAAATGTATGTAGTATTCAGTGTCTAAGTCTGCAGAAATAGGAAGGAAGGCGCGGAAGGCACGGAAGGTGCGGAAGGCGCAGAAGGTGGGGAAGGCGCGGAAGGCGTGGAAGGCGCAGAAGGAAGGCGCGGAAGGCGAGGAAAGAAGGAAGGAAAGGAAGGAAGGAAGGCGCGGAAGGAAGGCGCAGAAGGAAGGCAAGGAAGGCGCGGAAGGAAGGCAAGGAAGGCACGGAAGGGGAAGGAGGGAAGGCGCGGAAGGAAGGAAGGCGCGGAAGGAAGGAAGGCGCGGAAGGAAGGAAGGAATTCAACAGTTATCTGATAAACTTTTCACTGATTTTGGTTTTGGGTAATATGACAATTTTATGACCATTTATCAGATCAAATTAATTTTGCAAATTAACCTGTGGTACTACAGAATGTGGATTATCCTTATTATGGAAATGTGGTTTCTATTACTATTCCATTATTATACCATACTATTTATGACCTTATGGTAGTAATTGCAGGGCATAATTTTCACTGATACTATCACACCCCAAATTGCTCATTCTGTGGCACGTTATTTCATAGAAGCTGTTAGGTACACCTGCTTAGAATGTATACTGTAAAGTTAAATAATATTTTTAAAAGAGATTAAAACTTAGAAATGTCTAGAAATTATTTATATTGTCTAGATGCAGTGGTGATAAGCTTCTCAAAAAGGCTTCTATCATCATAATGGTGAACTTTGGTGTAAGATACAATAGTATCAATATACTATCCCAGTGTTTGTCATGAAAATTAATTATTTAATTTGGATAAACAAATTCAGTTCCTTTTCAAAGATTAACTCCTCATCAAAACCTTCCTCACTGCCTTCAGTTTTGTCTTTCATAGCTTGAACACAAATCTGTGCAATTTTCCCCGGCCAGAGCATGCCCACACTGGTGAATTAAACTCTGCAGTTGTACTGGAAGATGATTCCTGGAAGCAGTAGAAAATAACAACTAAGTAGCATTGTGCTAGTGCAACACTGTGGTGTGTGCACAAATTATGCTTTCTTGGCAGGTATGAAAAGGTTTGATTTCTTTTGGTTTAGCCCAACTGACTGTGATAATGAAGTAAATATGTCACAGAGAATTAGCTGCTGCAACATCAGCCAGTGATTTGCAGTTTTGTTGAAGTTCTGGCTTTTCTGATTTGAACGTATTCTATGGTTTACTCTGTTCACCTCAGTACTGCTCATTCTTTCTCACTCTTTAGTAGCCACTGAAGCTTCCTCAACCTGAATTATTTTGCTGTGAAATGCCCCAGGTTCACTAAATGTTGACTGTAGCAGTTTACAAAGTCAAAACTATTGTCACATAAATACCCATTCTGAGTGCTTGTTGGAAAGGGACATTATGACTTCTCAAAAACCTCACAAAGAAGCAGCAAGGACAAAATTTTTACTGTGGGCAAGGCATGATAGTAATTTTGAGAACCTAAATTTGAGCCAGTAGTCCCTGGCACCAGAGGAATGCCAGTCATTTTTTTGCAGCAGGCAAATTAATATGCATGAGTCTAGAATCCTCTCTGGGTTTGTGCGATAAAACACCATGAAGTTGATTGGACTTCTTTTCCCTTGCAAAGTGTAGCTTCCCTTTGATTCTAAGGAAGTCCTAACTTTGTTTGATTATAAGGTCCTGTGCAAATCCTCAATGGAGGTAAGGAGAGGTCCCTGTACGTTGTGTCTGTCATAATTTTCTTATAACGGCTTTATTATGGATAATTCCCTGGAAGTCAACTGTAAAGCTCAGCAGGTCTCCTTCTGATATCCTTCACATTTGGATAATTAACTGAGCTGTTTGAACAACAGAAACTTTATAATGTTCAGCAGTGGGAGTATTGCAGCTGATCAGCTTTACCTTCGTCAGCAGTTGTCATTTTAACACTTGAAGGGTCATATTTCAGGATGAATATAATCTTCAGCGTGAAAAGAAAAGATTTTAAATTTTCAGGAAAATAAGGGCTTCAATAAATTTGTTATGCAGACTGTAATACTCCTTGTGTTGCATTGCTCATGTACACTGTGCTGCTGCCGCCTTAAGAAGGATTTAGTCAACCTTGTATCTCCACAAAACAGGCTTTGCTTCATTGCAATGGAAAAACAAGTAAAGAATCCTCACAAATGGATCCCTGACATTGAGAATTGATGTGCAGGAAACCTTTGTACTGATCACAGCAGTCTTACCCAGAAAAAAAATTCATTTGTTTAGAAACCATTAAATCAAATAGCTTATTTTAATCTTCAATTCTTTTAATAGTTAAAAATTACCCAAGTACCAAGCCTGTCTGCATAGCTCAAACATAATTGTTGGTTTCTACTGAAATTCATGTCTATAGACATGATCCTAATTGACATTTATTTATTATCCAACTGCCACGAAGAATCTTTGTAAATAAGATTGGTTTGTAAATCATGGTGCATTAGTTACCGGCCTGAAAGGCTTGCAGTAGAAAATTGCTAATTACAGTGAGTGTTGTTTGGAGATGACTAAATATACCTGGAATAAGAAATATAGCAAAATTAAAATATAGCAAATATTAATAGGAAAATAAAAATATATTACAAAAATAACATATGCACAGTCATTTGAAATATCCACATTTATTGAAGGAATTTAATCTAACTTTAAGGACCTACAGTTCAACTACCAAAATAATCTTCAAAAGTTTATTCTTAAGATTCTGGATGCAAAGAGGCCTAAAGAAGATAAATATAACCTGGCAGAATGCTGTAAATATAAAGAAAGAAAATTCTCTATACAGAGATAATTCATTATATCCTGGTTAAAAACATTTGCATGGCAGAGTTTGTAAGAATAGGCATTGATTCCCATGAGATTCATACTGACGGGGTTACAATGCACTACACTAGGTCAGGTTGGTGTTTGCCTTCTGAAGAGAATTGTTCAGCATTTGCTTCCTTCCCCCTGTGACCCCCACAGCTTGGGTAAGAGCAAGCACAACAAATGTTGTGTTATTTCAGAGTGACTGATAGCAGAGAGGGTGTTCTAAGCCATTCTTAGCACAAAATAGGCTACTTTCTGTGTGATAAATAGAATGCCTTTTCAGTTAAAGGGGTGCCAGTTTCTCTAGGTCTTTATGCTCCTCTGAGATGTGAACTTATTCTTTAACAATACAAGAATTGTCAAGCCTTGTTGGCATAGCTTCCATGATAATATTTCTTTCTCCTAATAAAGTGAAAGAATGTGTTGTATGGTAAGTAACTCTACAGCCAGGTTAACTTAAATATTTCATTAAGACAGAGACCGTTAAACTGTACCTGCAGTTAGATAAAACAAAACCCAGTGTTAAGCATATCTGGATTTTCTCTGACATCTTTCTCATATTATTTTACATATTCATTTGTTATACTTAAGGAATATATTTCTAAGTTTTACTGATTTCTTTCTTATAAATTCCTTGAGCTAGAATTGTCTCTGCAACACACAACCCTAAAGCAACAACAACAATGAAAATTATATACTTGAAAGGCTTTAATCGCCTGCTAAAGCTCAGATAAGCCAATATTAAAACACATTTATGCATGAACAACTAATAACTAATGACTGAAAGAAATTACATGCAACTTGAGGAACCATATTTTAATTGTTACTCATTAAAATAAATTATGCTATAATATGCCATTTACAATGCTGAAAATAGAATATAGCAGCAGTTGTTCTGTCAATTTATCTTTTATTCTAGCTTTTTATGTCAGTTATATTTTGAAAATAATTTGTCCTAATCAGATGGTGTTATATTTTACCACCTAATAGCTACACCTCCTTACAAGTATATCCTTAGAGAGGTACTGGGTTAAACATTAAAACTTACACTTATTAGAGCTAATTGAATGTTACTGTAGTGAACGTAAAGAGCTGTTGCTGTGGTTCAAACAATCTGTAAACCTATACATCCTTAAAGTTGCATTGCAGTCTACAGGTTTATTTATTGTAGGCCATACAGGAGTATTATAGAGAGTTGATGTAGAAAAATCAACTGAACACAGACACAGGATAAATAGAAAATACTTTGTTATTATTGTAGTGAAGGTTCAGCTCACTCCATGAATGTGGCTTTTGAATCAGCTAGTACAGGTACTACTCCTGTACATCTTCAGCTGGATGCCTCATCTTAATTGAGGAATTAGGGACACCTGGACCTAGGGGAGGAGAGAATACCACCAAATCAGGAGCACACTGATCATCTGCAGTTCCCAAATATTATAAGTCCTTCAGGATTTGGCCTAACTGATATGAAGATTTTGCTTGAATTCAATAATGCATAATGACTCAAATATAAAACAATTTTCTTTGCAATCCAGTTACAAGTTACCACTTCCTTTGTTGTTAAACCAGTGTCTCAGGTGCCAACACCATAAGCACACATTAAAAATATTTTTTTCATTTTCATCTTAGATTAAATAAATAATTTCAATTATATATATTTGAATAATATTTTCCTAACTAATTTTATCTTTATCATGGTTTTATTCTAAATTTAGTTAATTCCATTGTCTCAAGCTGGTTCTGCAGAGGATAACTACAGCTTAAATTTTGGAGATGTCTACTCTATGCAGTGGAATCAGAATTTTTTGAAGAGGCATCAGATGGAACTGAGAGAAAATATGACTGAAAATCTTCCGATATTTATAGCTAAGATTCTCCTTTATTAGAATTATTCATGTTTTTTAGGTAGCATTTGGCACCTACAGGAATGGCTATAGAGTTGTTCTAATGGGTTTCCAAAACAGCTGCTTGATGAGTGGAACTGTGGATGTTGGAAAAACTTGCTGTCCTCTGCTCCTCCTTTTGCCATGATATCTGCTTATCATAGGCATGATACAGATTACACTACTAACTCTGCCCTGTAAAGCCTTTACTTTGGGGGCTCTAAATATTTTCCTGTTTTCATCCCAGCTTTAAATATGCATTGCTGTCTGCCTGTGAAAAAGTACATGCCCTTCAGGAATGTGTGGCATACAAATAAATAGTGCTTGTCAAAGGAGGGAAAAGAAGAAAGGTGAGAAATGCAGTGCACATCTAAAGTGAGATTGGGAGTCAGAGACATTTGGATAAAAAACCCAGAAATGTAAAAGTTACAGAAAAATATCTATTTTCAGTGACATTGTAAACTAGAATCTGCCTCTTGTTTCTGCTTTTTTGGAGGAGGCTGTACTATTGAACAGTACAAATAAATTTTTTAGGTTGCACTTTAGAGACTTAATGTAGTAGACTATCTCTTTGCTTCACTTATTGTTTCTCTGAGGGGGTGCTACCAAAGGAAGCAAAAGCCTTTTTTACCAGAAACCCTGTCATATAAATTATCTCCTTCCATCCATAGTATTACTTTACAGGCTTAAATAAAAAGTAGATTAAAAGAGTTGTTGGTACCATTAGATGAACCCTCTCAATCTCTTTTTTTTTCCTGGGGAAAGGGAACTGGGGCAAGAAGGTTATTGTTGTTTATTTTAAAAGTTATTAAACCCTTGTTTTATTTGTGTTCAGAACGTATTATAGAGACTTAAAAGTTTGGAAGCCTGGAAAGAAAAGGAGGCACCTGGGAAAATAAAGGCAAGAAAGAGAGAAGAAATTAAGCAAAATAGAGAGGAATACTTCAGAAGAAGATGAGATTAAAAAAAAAAAAATTGCTGTGAGTGCACCTATGTCAGTGTGAATTATGAAAACACTTCTCTCTCTTCTCAAAATTGCTCCCAAGCTTTCTGCTACATGAATACATTCAACCACCAAAATTAATGAATTATCATAAGGAAGAATTAAGGCTGTTCTTATCTTCAACCCTGTGTCTATATAGCCTCTACAGCACTAAACAAAACATTCAAAATACCATTTTAAAAGCAGAATTTGCCTTTTTAGACATTAGGTTGTAAGCAGCATTTTGTAGAGCAGCTAAAAAGCAACCTCAGTATACAGCATTCCTTGCTTTTGCAGCCCTTGGGTTTAAAGAGAAGAAAATGTTTGACCTATTCTTTACAATTTTTATTGCTGCTAGAGAAACATTCCACATCTGTTAGATATTTGGCATTGTTTTAGATAGAAAACCAGCACAGAGAAAGTAAAATGCAGGCTTTTCCTTTCCTTTTAATGTATCTTTATGGCATATTTACTGTATAACCAGTTAATACTTTGCCAAGTTAGGATTAGGATGGAAAAAATGTGAAACCGAAGACCAAGAGTTTATTAAAGTAAGAACTTGGCCAGTACTCCTCCAGGGAGCTGCAAAGCATTACTTAGCTATAGATACTGCAGAAAGGATAAAAATCCTTATGGAAAACATCTCCCTATGTGAATAAAAAGGTCAGTTGGTTGGGGCAGTAGAAAAAGTGAAACCACAGTATAGCATAACTCAAATTTTACTGATGCTATAAATTAGTATTAAAGCAAATACCAATTTCATTTGCTGTAAATTTACTTTCTGTCTATCCAAATACCTCAACCAAACAACCCACAAACAAATGAACAAACAAAAAACAAAACAGAACAAAAAAACCCAAAATGGCAAAAAAACCCCAACCTCAGAACATGATTTTGACATTATACTGGTGCCACTGTTTCACATCCTCTTTGCAATTGGAACTGGCAGAACAGCGGTTGTAGTATTACACTGTTGTCATTTGCAGACATTTCCCCTTTAATAACGGAGAAATTCTGGTTGTTAGAATACACTGAGCTCATGTTATCAGCCCTTCTCTTGGTAAATTCTGCAGTCTTTCAAAGAACAGGAGTGTAGCTTTCTTCCCCTACTCCTGCACATTCTTTTTCTCTGAGTGCTCTTCCACACATAAATATTCCTGCTGCTAAACAGAGACTGTTTCCAAGAGAACACCCATTCTTTTCTTTAAATGATGTGTTAGTGTAAAGGTAAACACACAAAAAAGAAAGTTAGACTCCTCTAATCTTACTGCAATAGGTTTTTAAGTGCTTTTATAATTTCAGTACTGAAAAACATATGTTAATATTAGACTAACCTGAGTTTAACCTCAGAATGTTGCTGTAAGGGGCAAATATATAATTATCTCCATTTACCAGTGGTAGCCTGAAGCATAGATAGATTTTTGTGTGTCTGGCCCAAGGTCATGTAGAAATGCTTTAGCAGAAGTATAATTAAATGCAAAATCTCCTGAGTTCTAGTCTAATATTTAATAGCTCTCCTTTCTGTGCTCTTAATGGTAATGGGAGGCATTTATACTTACCTAGGAGAACACTAGCCTGAAGAAATGGTTCTTTTCCAAGAATGGCAGAGAAGAATTTTGTACTGTCTGTGATGGCTTTTCTTGACCTCATCACAGAGTTAGCTAAATTTGTCTGGGTTTAAACTCAGTAATAAAAAAATCAAATAGGTTGCAAAGTGCAATTCAGCAGTACTGATACAGTTAGCATTGTGAGGTTCCAGCTTGCTGTTGCTTCAGTGTTCTGAGTCATATATATTCTGTTTAAAAATAGAGAAGAATTTTCTTCCTGCTGTTTTTGGCTGCTAGCCTTTTATCAGTCCATTTTAGCAGTAAAAAGTCAAGGTGGTTACTGGTCGTGTACGCATCGATAATGTGTATGATACTTTCTGCAGTCAGCTAATTTTCTTCTGGGGCACAAAAGGTAAAATGTGTTCTTTGCACTTCTGAAAGTTGAGAGAAGACAAGCACAGAACACAGTTAGTCAGTGTCAAAAAGATCTGACAATAAAAAATCTGACAATATATTTAATCTATTGGAATCTAGATGAAATAAAATAGAATGGAGTATAAATGAAATAGATTAAATCAGAGAAAATTTGTTAATTCTTTTGACATTGTTTTCTTTTGTCAATATTATTTGTTTGTCTGTTTTCTGTAGCAGAGTAGTAGCTTCCAAGGCCTCTGTTTTGCCAGAACTGGCAGAGCACAGGAGGGCACTTCACCCACTTCATTTATTTTACCATATGTTCTTACCTCCACGTGATCGCACTATGGACTGAATTACAACTTTCAAAGCTCAAAAATGTGTTTTTAGTATTTATCCTTCTGATGCCTGTACTCTTCATTGAAATGCACATTTCATGTGCTGAAGATATACATGTAGAGATGTCACGAAAGGATTCATAACTTCAATTAAAATTTTATAGGAAAAATGAAATCTGTCTTAGAGGGGCAAAATACTTCTTTGAAGCCTCACTAAGTTGCTTAAAAAACACCAACTGTGAAGTCTCTGTATATCACAGAAATATCTTTGTATTGCAAAAGATTGCCACTTACATGGAAATTAGGTCTTTTATTCAAGCACAGCGAGTGATGCAGTTCCACTAGTGACACTGAGCATGAAAAAATCTGTATAAGATATTTCTGAGATCTGAAGTGGTATTAAATGGTGTGTTTGTTGTTTGTTTTTTTAATTTTTCCATTATTCCTGTGCCACATTATTAAATTTAAGTTCACTGCTATTCCAAAATGTCTTTCTTCATGAAATTTAGCAATGGTGACTAAGACAGAACCAAGATCTTTATGTAAGATATATGTTATAAACCAAATTCAGATTGCCATAACCTACTTGCTAATAAAACTCCACAGGAAAAAAGTTGAATGACCCAATTTATTTTTCCTTGCTTAATCTGGATAAGACACAACCCTTTAGCAGAGAAATGTCACCCAATAGGTGGCAGTAGCATCTTTATAATGAAATACTTTTTTACCAAGTACAGAGGCATTTGGGATGAATTTCAGCTTCTGCATGCCAATTGACAAAAGAAATATGGTACTTTTTCTTTTAAGAAGTAGCATTGTAGGAAAACATGGCAAAGTGATTTTTTCTAGTGAAATTTTGTCAGTTACTTAATACAATCAAAGTTTCACTGGGAGTGTTTCTATTCACATTAATCAAGAAAAAAATGGTTTGAATGGTTCCAAATGGTCATTGATTCCTGACTGTAAAAGACCTTGTTTCTCTTTATTGAACAAAAGCTGAAAGATGAAATCTCACTCCTATTATGAAAGTAAGAAATATGTCTGCACACAATGCACATGCATGTGAATATAGATGGGTGTGCACACACACCCAAGTGTGCAGTCTTCAAACTGTGAATTGACAAAGAAATATTGTGGGAAAAACATTTTTAATACACTGTTGTTATATAGCTATAATTTAAGAAAGAAAGATGAATAGATCTGTATAATAAATGCATTTTCTCATGCTAGGAAAGATGAATCTACATAGACAAAGATGAACACTAAAAGCATGAATGTGTCAAGATCAACTATAACTCCTTTCACAAGTAATTAATGTATTTGACAATTTTTTTTCTAATTTCGAGGAAAACTGAATCTTAGGTGACTGATTTTAAAATTTTGCTTTAAACTTCAAACTCATTGACCAGTCTGAATACCACCACTGTTATATATAGAGCAAAAATTATCCTGTTTGGGATATAATAAAAAAGGTTGCTGCTCACTTTCAGAATAATCTCCTCTTTCTCTGTTTGAAAATGTTATTAATTCCTTAGATGCCTATTTAGCAGATGTAAATATTATAGGAACTTGTAATTCTTGATTCTGAAAGTAACAGAATGTGGTCATTAGAATCACCTCTCAACACACATAGACCACAGAGTTGTTATTTTCTCAGCAATATAGACTGTCATTAAAATAATCCTGCTTACACTTCAAGAAAATATGCTATATATCTTTACCTGTTTATTTCTCATTTCTAGAATAGATTGGTTTTTTTAAAAAGATGGTAAAATAAATTAAACTTTATTTTTAAAATTATATAACTCTGTCAGAAGAGCAAGGCTTTCTATTCAGCATATCCTGCAACATTTTATGCCGTTGCCTTACTAAAATACCTTGACTTTTAACAGGACACTTTGCATTAAACAGAGGAACCCCTATGCACCCACCCATAATTACAGACGGTTGTTAGTTATTATAAACAGTGCATTATTTGGGAATAATTAAAACTGTGAAATTCTACAATACTGTTCTTATTTGAAAGAGAAATCTTAAAATTAGGATAATTAAGGTGAAAATATCATAATCTCCTCTCTTATTGACAAGTTAAATCACATAAAGCAAAAGTTTTGGCTGAATTCTCTGTTCTTTTGAAATATTCTCTAAAAATTAGTGTGCTATAGCTCAGATTGATGCTTGATGCCTAATTAGTTGTGTGTGCAATGATTGTAGCAACTTGTAAACTAATAGCTGGTATGTGTTACAGCATTAACTTTTGACTATAAGCATAGGAAATAGAAACAGTAATTGGAAGAAAAAGGAAATTAGGATTTGTAAAATTTTGCAAATATATGGTAAGGAACCTAATGGCTACTCATTTTCTTTGCCCATCTTCTGGGAAACCTATGGTAAAAACACTAATAAGTATTTGAAATGGTAGAACAAAGGAAGAGCTTTCATACAGGAGAAGACTACGGTTCTTTAATGAAGGAAATGGCAGGACATGACCAGATGCACTTGGGGGCTGTTCACAAATGTCCTTGCCTAGTTGTATTGATTTTGGTATTGTAATCTGTGAGAGTTTGAAGAATGAATGAAGACAACACAGAAAGTGGTAAACACCCATTTTTTCTCAGTTCCACATCTGCACCTTCATTGATAAATTTTCCAGACATGATGTAGCATTCCATTTGTACCAAAAAAAAAAAAAAAAAAAAAAAAAAAAAAAAAAGTGAGTGTAATTTCTTTGGTTGTCACCGATTGCACCAAATTTTGAGTATTTAATTGAAGATCCTAATTAGCAAGGTAGCTTTCTTGGGTTCCTATATAAATCAATAGGGAGAAGCTTTTGGAGGGCAATTCTGGCTTTACATTAACTCGCTCACTAGAGGATAAGCAGCCTTTCTCCACTAAGTATTAATCATCTTTTTACTGACAAATGGTTGTTATGTTGTTTCACGTTTTCAGGGTGAGGGTAGACACCTAATTTTGAAAACTAGATGCTTAAAGTTGTTTATTTTTGTATTTTTGTGGCATAGTAGAATTTTTTATTTCCCCTATCTTTTTCTACCATTCTTTATATTGGCCTGCTCTTCATGTTTGAGTGAATATACAGGAATCCAAACTGGTTCAGAGCATGATTTCCAAGGAGGAAAAAAAGAGAATGTAAAAAACCATTATATCAGTCCTTTAAAACATCTGAAGAAGCCGAGTCTTTTCTTGAAGATCTTTTAACAGTTGTATGAAAGGTAATGAATACTTACTCTCTGCCTTGAACTGAACTCTCTCATAATATTCCATAAAGCAATTTTTATTTCTCTTTGTTTTTTTAAGAATCTCATCATTCTGGGTTTTATATGCACACTGAATTCTCTCTCCCATTTCCAAACATAACCCCACTGCGGATAATGAGCTGTGGTGGATTCACTTTCTATTTTTGAGCATTTATTTTCCTCATTTCTTGTGTTCCCTACTTCAAATTCCCTGCTGGTATCAAATCCTAGGAAGTCTTAGACCTGAAGACCGGAACTGCCGAGAGACCTCAGATGAATGTTCAGCAGGTCAGATCACAAATTTTCTGTTCCCTGCCTTAGCACTGACAAAGAAGTACTTTAGTTTTGAATTGTTTGGACCAGGCTGGGCTTTCACTCTTAGGTCTAGCTCAGGCTGCTTGAAGTGGTACAGGTATATTTTTTCCCTTAGAAAAAAAACCACAAAAACAAAAACAAACATTTTTTTTAGGTGCCTGAAGGGTTTGCTATCTGAGTCACAAACCAACCCATGTAATAAGCTTCAGAACTTAATAGCATTCAAGTGAACAGGGATACAGACTGCAGGATAAAAGAAAGTCAAAGGCACATAACAGTTCACTTCAGCTCTGCAATCAGACTTGTATTTATTATTTCTCAGGATGTGATAGTCCGGCACTTATGAAATTTAAATATTAATTTTAGAAGCCTTAATTATAGCAACCAGAAGAGTTATGCTCAAAATAGTCCCAAAAATAACATAGCAAGAAGCTATTAGCAATTTACCTGATTGAGGAACAGGTAGAGGTTTAATTAGAAATGGAAAATACAGTTTGTTCTTATTTGCATAGTAAGTAGGAAAATAATTTTCTCATTTAGGGGATTTTTTTACTTGTTTTTCATTATTGAAATGATAGGTTATCAACAAATTCACAAAAAATAATTTTCAATGGATGAAGACAAACATATGATTTGCATTTATATATTCTGGATTCTTGTCTATTTTGTTTATCTGTAAATATCAGGTAAATGGATTGCAGTATGTAAACAAAGCCTTTTTGCAGTCATCATTTTTTTTATACATGAAAATAACATACCATTTTTTGTCTCAGTGGAAATCTAATTTTTATCACATCCTTCACTGGCAAGTAAATACTTCGTAGTTTTCTATTTTTGTCTCAAATAGTGATTGTGCAAAGAATTTCCGGTGGGATTTCCTGTCTTCTCAAGGCTGCCATGGAGCTTTCCATACTGACTCCCAACATCAACCCAATTGAAATGTATTGCTCTTAATTTTACTGTTATTACTAGCAGCACCACTCCAGAAGTTTGTGCTATCATAAATAAAGAAAAAAACAAGGTTCATTGAAAATTACCCTATAATGGAAAGACTGAAGTTGTGATCTGATCAGACTGGGCCAGGTCCCACAGATCCTGCTGTGGAGACATTACCTTATAAGCAGATCAAACAAAACAAGGATTTCTGCTCCCTGTCTTATTAGAGTACTATATAATAATTTAAATAATTTATTTTATATCACATAGAAGAACACTTCTTGATTTTTAACTACCCTGTTTCAATTAGTTCAGATATTTTGCCTACTTCATGCCCTACATTGAACTAGTCATTTTCCTCTTGTTTTTAAGGAGCCCAGAATACCAGTTCTTGTTATCTTTCTCTTCTTTTCACCGTTTCTTTCCCCTCCCCACCTAGTTTTCAGGACGTCATTCACAAGCCAATAACCCTTTCTTTGAGTTGCCAAAGTAATTATATATTTGAGCTGGTGTGAGAACCGTTACAATACTTCCCATTACTCTTAATTTACCTTTGATTGATACAGGGAAACTTTTATATGATAAAAACCTCGATTCATCTATCCAATGTAGATGTTTGCAGTATAGTGGAGAGAACACTGAGAAATACTGTAAAAATTGGATGTTCAGTGCTCTTTCAAATCTATTAATATTTATCTACCCAAGTTGTCCAAAGAGAAACTCTTCTTGAAGGAACATGGTTTTATTATTCTGAGAGAATTTTCAGTTTAAAAGATTCAATACAGTGGGCTTGAGGGTAGGAAAAAGAAGACCAAGCAGATTAAATAATTTCTAGCTTTGGAATTTTATTATTTTCCTGAGGTAGGGACTCAAGCCGTAGTTTTTTTCTGAGAAGTAATCATTATATGCAAGTTAGAAAAAGATTTCCAGAATGTGAGAGAAAACAGTGAGAGGGGAGCACGGGAAAATGGAAAACTGAGGTTCATTCTTCAACATTAAATTATCTTCCTTGTGTGCCAACAATAGACAGATGGACTTTTGCATGCTTTTCTTGATCATAGCCATAAAATTTATTCTGGGCTTGAGATAATTTGGTGGATTTTAGTGGCTGAGTCTCTCCATGAATGAAAAATTTGTGATGCAAACATTCAACTGGAGAGTTTCTTACAGTATGAAGACACTAGAGGGGGTTACTTCAGAGCTGTAAAATAGCAGTGTACAATCCAGCAACCTTGATCGTGCTCCTCCCTTAAAAAAACTGCGGTCACTTTTTTCTTTTTTCAGCAGCTGAATTAATCAGCAGAGATTCAGTTGAAATGGTGACAGTAAATTTCATAGGCAATATGTTGCCCCAAGCCTGGTCTAAATTAATCTTCTCTGAGCTGTGTGTCCTGAATTTAGATCACCACACTGGCCTTTCCTGTAAATATTGTAGAAAATGTAGAATACAAATATTGTGTGAAATACAGCATCAAAATAAATGATCTGGTGCCTCATCTTTAACACAAAACTTGCCTCATAAACATTGAAGGATGCTTTCATGGTTTTGGTAATGGCTTCCAATGATCCATCATAAATTAATCCTTCTTTCTGGAAGTAGAAACCAAGTGAACATTGTCATTGCCATCAAAAAGTGGTGTGCTGTAGAATTTACATCACTGGTCAGAAAATGGCATCAGGACTCACAAAGCTGCATCTGTTACCAAGGTTAGTTTACACAGCTCTCTGTGTAAGCTCTACTCTGTACAGTTAGGGCAGATTTCTATTTTATACAGGTGTTGAAACAACTCAGCAATGAAAATAGAATAAATACACCATCAAAAATAAAAAAGAAATAGTCACCAAAACTCAAATGGCTTTATCTGACATCGCTAATGTGCCATCTGTTTCCATTGCATTATAAATTTATATAGAAAATTGCTATGAAATTTCATAAATTCTCATTTGAATTTGCTTTTGTTAAAAAAAGTGTGCCCAACTAAAAGCCATCATGCTGAAACCCACTGGATTTTGGAAGGAAGCATCCAAACCAGCCTGGGGTGTTTCATCCTGAACCTGGATCCACAGCTAGATGGTGCAGCTGCCCGCATGTGTGTCATGTGTTCAAACATAGCTTTGGATCCAGGCACAACATGGCTCTCAGGTTCCTGGTCTAAACTGTCCACTTTTATTTAGCACTTTAACAGCTGACTGACTGACCATGATGACACAAGGCTTACCACCCAGATGCATTAGATAACCATATAATAATTTGACTTGGGCAGCCAGAGTCTAATAGCAGCAATAAGGACACTTCCAAAGAGTACTAAGAATACAAAGTCAGTTGTCTTAGATTTGTTTTGTGCAGTAAAATTAAATCACTAGAACACAGCAGGATAACCATTTGCCATGGCCATGATTACGATTAATCTCATTGTAAACCACCATCCAAAGCAACCTTTCATACTGTGGCTGGAGGAAACTGAGTTACAGCTTTCTAACCCTGTATAATAGTCTAAATCACTTGCAGGCAGAAATTGAAAAGCCAGAGACCTTACCAAATTTAAGTTTGTTACATATTTTCTTTGTTGGACTCAGTGCTGAACTCAGTGCAAGAATAAGTCTAAATCAAACTCCTCCCTGACATCCACTTTTTTTCCTGCATTATCAGTTTTGGATAGGCTTAAAGGACAAAAGATGCACAGCCAGCTCTAAAAGATTGGTGTCTATGGTGGATATGTCTGTCTCCATGAGATGTATTTGTTAAGCAAGCATTTTCATGATTTTGCTTCACAGCACAAGGAGCTTTGGATGTCTACTTTATTCCAAAAAGCAACAGCTATATTGCTTGTCCTCTAATACAACAGAAATAAGATTTTTTAATTTGGTTTAGTTAGTCTCCATTCATTGTTAACTTTATGGGCTTCTGAAAGGAAGAGGAAGGAGAATTCAGCAAAGACTGAATTTGCTCAAATAAAGTTCTTGCTGTACTATCTGAGCATGCTGCTGTGTAGGGGTGCTAGAATCAGTGTGAATGCAAAGCTTCCTGTGCTATTTGTATTTCTGGTAGTTAGAAAATTTTCTTAAAAGATACAATCCAGGCAAGGCTGAACCTTGAACCCCTCTCACATCTGTGGGGTGCAAAGGATTGTTTTTCACAATTGCTGAGAGATGGAAATAATATCCACACCTCTGCAGACCAGCAGGAAATGTAATTTTGACAGCAGGCTGGTGATATACATGGGATGTGGGCTCCTGCTGACTTACCACAGGAAAATTTGGATCCATCATTCCATATTCTGGACTGAAACAACAGGCTGGGAATCACTTGGAGTTGGACCACACTTGTGTCTCCAAGGCTGGCAGGACAAGCAAGGAAAATGTTCATTTGTCTTTCCTATGTACTCCATCTTCTCTCTGTGTAAACCTTAAATATCTGGTTCTAGGTTGTTATGGCATAATGTTGTCTTATATGTGATAATGTGAAAATCCAGATAAATACATAAATAATAGATATTTGAAATTCATTCCTTTACATTCAGTAAAAGATACTGGTTACTTCTCTATATTATTTGTTGATGAACTGGAATTTTTCTTTGTAAAATTCTCAACTGGAATTTGTTTGTTTATCAAGCCACTACCTTTTAACATTTTGAGGTCATATTCGCCAAAAATTTGGTATTCATGGATTTACTTTTTTTTTTCTTTACATTTTCATGCCTCACTGATAGAATTCCAGAGCAGGAAGAGATCAAATTTAATATCTTTGTTGAGAAACTGCAGAATTAAACCTGCTATGCATCTACTCCAAAGAACCTGAAAGTATAGAAGGTAGTGAATCTGGAAGCAGGAATATGGTGAATACAAGGTAAAATCAGCATTTGTTGTAGATATGTAATATTACCAATTATTGTAGATAAATTGGTAGTTCAGGTTAGCTGCAGATTTGTGACAATATGAGGGACCTCAGCTGTTTGACTGAAGGCTGTAAACCCAAATGGTGTTGAAACTGCTCTTGATTCTAATGTTGCTTATGTGTAGCTGGGTCACTGTCAGCTTTTACACCACACTGCACATGTACTTTCTGAAACTTGAGCTTTAAAATCTGCCTTATGGATAATATAATGCATGGCAACATCAGTTTCAGACTCTTTTACGGTCTGTAAGACATATTCCTCCTTGGGAATTGTACTATCCTATTTTAGTCATACCTACAAGTCTGCTGCAGAAAAGACCTTGGTGGTGTTTCTTCATACTTGTAAATCTGTGTCTGCAGTCACAGACTAGACTGAAGTAACTCGCCTTTGTTCCCCCCAAATTATCCGGCTAGCTATGATGGGTGGGAGGAAAAAGGGGAGTCCTTCACGACCTGAGATTAAAGACCAAAGGGGTCGCTTTCCCTCCGGGATAAGTAGATGTTTATTCCAGGCTGGAATCCGGGAGGAAAAGGACCCCGGGAAAGGGTTTCCCGGGAATTTCAAACCTTGGGAGAGGGGCGGGGAGACACAGAACAACAACCAATAAGATTCCAGGGCCAAGGAGGGGAGGGGAAGGGAAAGGCACGTCACATTTTCAGGGAGGGGTTACAGAAAATTCCAGGATCATTACATCTGTGCGTCTCTACACTGGACCTTCCTTGTGTCTTTGCTATGGCTTGCTCTTGCTCAGTTGGATCCCTTGAAGTGTCTGCACTGGCATATCTGAAAGAGGTGAAAATCAGAGAAAGCTGGGGTTTACAATGCACTTAATAAAGCTTTCTTTGTAAGTACACTGGGCAAAGGAATATAAAAACCTACCCATTAACAGATCTTTTCCTATTTAGATTATGCATTTTTCTCTTGTTTGAATATTTTGCTTCAGCCTAATACTACTGTATTACTACTGTTTCACTACTGCCAGAAAATGAACAGATTGACTGTGATTTCCATCTAAGTCACAGGGTTAGAAACTCTTCAAGGGTACAAGAGGACACAGATCTTGTGAACATTTGATTAAGTTACATTTATTATATTCCAAATTCTTTTGGATCAGAAAGCAGGAAAATTGTTATGCTTTCCGCTACACATATCTGTCTGTGAGCTTTGAGCTGCCTAACTCTAGGCAATAAATGCAGGCCCAGTCTGTATCCATGCCTAAATAAGTTTTAGACTATTTTTTCCTGTTTTCTACTCTCCATTCCTTTAGACAGAAATGAGTAATGTTTAATTATGGAGCAGGAGTTCAGATCTCCCCTACTGTGCAGACTTGGGCTCAGATCAGTTTAACTGAAGGTTACAAGTTTCAAATTACAAATAAAGGCTCTTTTGTCTCCTTTTTTTNGTTTCCCTATAAAAGGCTTTTTTTTTTCTTTTTTTTTTTTTTTTTTTTTTTTTTCCCCTGCCCAAATGTTGGTTAGCAAGGCCAGTGAAATTATGCTTTGTGAGCCATGAAATTCAAACAAACAAACCTGGTATCTCATCACAGCTTGTATGGTCAATGAAAAAGTTGTTAAGTTTGAAAATGTAAATTACTAGATAAACAGAGGAGTTGTCATTAACAGAAGGTGAATAAATTCTGAGGTTTAGCTGGAAAATGAAAAAAAAAAATTCTACTGGAATTAGGTGCTTTTTATAAATATTCCTGGTTGGTGATTTACTCAATTAAATGTATTATGGACTCTGCTGAGTATACTTTTGAAAGGACTGAACATTAAGCTTTTTTTCCCCTTAGGTCTTTGTAAAGAGTGCTGAGAATTGTTATGCATAAAAATTTATAAAAACACCAGCCTCTCTTATTTTTTGATGAAAACATTCTTGCCCCCTTTTCAGAGAGGCCTACAATAACCAACACCTGAATGTTATTAAGGATCATTTCACAACAGAGCCACTGAGTAAAACAGAGTAAATTAATTTTCTGGGGTCATAAAATGAATCAGTGACTGAGATGTCAATGAAATCAATGTAACTTCATTTCAATGTAAATGCTATTCCATCTTTTAACCTGGTACTGTCATGAGTCACTGGCCTTTGCAAAGAAAATGTTCAGTCATATTTCCTGTTCTAGATTTTCTGTTAATAAAAATGGTAGCCATATTATGCTAAAGACTCAGAATATACAGATAGAAATTTTTCTCCTTTCTAGAAACTAAAAATAAAACAACTTTTTGTCAGTGTTAAAAGTCATATTGATCATATTGAACAATGAGAGTGTTTATGTCTAAAGCTATCTTACCCTTTAACAAAATATTTAGAGAAAATAAATTTTCACTCCTCATAGCTGTTGATAGCAGCAGCAAGAAAGCATCACTAAAACAGACTTATATTGATAATTTATTAGTTAATATTTTCCAAGATACTGTGTCAATCTCTCTTTTACCTCCAGTATACAGAGGTGAAAGGGCAGAAGATTTGCTGTCACCAGATAAGGAGCTGCCAATGTATTCCTCCCTCTTGCATGCAAGCTACGTCAACTTCTGGAGTTCTCAGCAGCTGGGAATCCAGCGTCAGTGAGATGTGCAGTTTCCAGAAACAACCCAGTGTTAAAAATTCAGCATAATAAATTTTCCTTTTCAGTAGGTGTCTTTCTTCCCCTCATTGAACCAAAAAAGAATTGTAGAAATATGATATAAGACAGGTGAAATTAACTCTAAAGTGTCCCTTAACCATTTTTCCAGCTCCTGAAGATGTTGAGGTGTGCATCCTGTCTCTCCAGACCAATGTGATGGGTCTCCAGCTAGTCAAGAGAATGCCACTGCTGCACTGCCACCAAGGGCAGAACAATCTAAGAGGGCCCAAGAATTAAGAACCTTAGGAGTTAAGGAGAAAGAGTTAAGTAGTCAGAGAGTCAGAAGCAGGAGAGCATGATTTAAAAGAATAAGTTAAAGAAAGAGTTAAGAGAGTTAGTTAAGAGAGCAAGAGAGAGAGTGAGAGTGAAGAGTAAGAGAGAGAGCAAGAGAGCGAGTATTCTTTTACAATCGCTTATATAAGTTTCTATACCTTGAATATTCTCTTCCTTCATCAACCAATCTTTGTAAGTATACTAATGCAGTACATTTGCATACAGCTTATAGAACTTGCTGACTGTGCACATATTTAACTATTTCAGGGTACTTTGGACCCTTCCTTTTAAGGTAAAATAAGAAGGTCACAGCTTAGTTTTATTGGGGGAAAGAATGCGCCTTGGCATTCCAGACCAGTTTCTTTANATGATGATCCATTGAAAAAAGTACTGTCTTCCAAAAAACCCTATGTAGATGGTAGTAGATTTTGAAAAATATGTATCTAAATCTGAATTTGTTAATGGCCACAGAATTGAAAGGATTACCAGTCACTGTATTAGTGATGTTATTTCTACTGTTCAGACTTTGGGAAATAAGTGACTAAATAGTAAACTGTATCGCCTTGTAAAGACACTAACAAATCTGTTTATTTTTCAAGGATGTTAATATGTATGATACAAGGAAAAATTTCTTATCTGACCCATGGAATGTCTAGACAGTTAGACACCTGTGTCTGTACTCTTTCCCTAAAAATAATAACTTGAGTCAATACTGGGGAAAAAAAAAAAACAAACTAAAAAAAAATTTTCTGGGTGCTGAATTGTAGACATGGAATGTGGTGGGGAAAACTGTAGATATCTTGAACAGCCCAAATAACAAAATCTTTTTCAAAATAATGTTCATATCCTTTAATTTAAATTCTTCTGGGTTTGAATCCTGAATGCTTGCCTTGATTGGTATTTTTACACTCAGTCCCCTATATTGTGCTGAATAACTCAAGTTAATATTTTATTTTTGCATGTTGAATATTATTTATCTTTAACAATATCTTCTACTCATTCATTGCTTGGAATTATTAATTGCAATATTTTTTCAGTGTTTGATAAGGTGACATTAAACACNTAAGAGAGCAAGAGAGAGAGTGAGAGTGAAGAGTAAGAGAGAGAGCAAGAGAGCGAGTATTCTTTTACAATCGCTTATATAAGTTTCTATACCTTGAATATTCTCTTCCTTCATCAACCAATCTTTGTAAGTATACTAATGCAGTACATTTGCATACAGCTTATAGAACTTGCTGACTGTGCACATATTTAACTATTTCAGGGTACTTTGGACCCTTCCTTTTAAGGTAAAATAAGAAGGTCACAGCTTAGTTTTATTGGGGGAAAGAATGCGCCTTGGCATTCCAGACCAGTTTCTTTAACCTTACTGAAGCAGTGCTTCATTTTAATTTGTCCTTAGCCTCTTTGGCTAAGCAATAATATCTATAATTCCTTTCAGTTTCTCTTTGCCAACAGTTACACTTTCTAATTTTTTTTCTGCTGTTGCAGAGAACACACAAGTGACAAGGCTAGACTGTTACACAGGGAAGAAGAATGGGAATACCCACACATAGTTTTTCAACTGGAAAAAATAAATAGATTTTTTAACAAACAAAGAATGAAGAAATTACTTCCTTGCTGCATCTAAATGCTGTACCTCAAAAGACAAGGAATATAATACGTTGGCTGTATCAATATCAATTTTTACATGATGATCCATTGAAAAAAGTACTGTCTTCCAAAAAACCCTATGTANCAAACTAAAAAAAAATTTTCTGGGTGCTGAATTGTAGACATGGAATGTGGTGGGGAAAACTGTAGATATCTTGAACAGCCCAAATAACAAAATCTTTTTCAAAATAATGTTCATATCCTTTAATTTAAATTCTTCTGGGTTTGAATCCTGAATGCTTGCCTTGATTGGTATTTTTACACTCAGTCCCCTATATTGTGCTGAATAACTCAAGTTAATATTTTATTTTTGCATGTTGAATATTATTTATCTTTAACAATATCTTCTACTCATTCATTGCTTGGAATTATTAATTGCAATATTTTTTCAGTGTTTGATAAGGTGACATTAAACACTGAATTCCAAACCTGTCATAATGTCTCTTTTAGGGATAATTTTGCAAATACTTACAAGCAGTCATCATTTAGTCTGTGTAGCTCAGTTAACTGTGCTGTAAGGTACCTGGAAACAAGCTCTGTGAAATGTTTGTAAAATTAGGACTTTGAATTTTAAGCATTTAAACAAAAAAAACCAAAACAAAAAACCAAAAAGCACGCATAGTTCAATGTAAATTTAGAATTATATTATTTTCTCATTATTTAATGTTAAATAAGTGCAATTACCCCTATATAATAAATAAAATTTTTTGAGGAGGAGGATTCACAGTGGAAAAGGGACATTTCTAGCATCTAGGAAGGGGCTCAGTAGTTTAGAACTGTAGCTTTTGCACAGCTTGTATTTCCATAATCTCTGCAGTCTTTAGAGATGACAATTTGACAGTGTTTTAACTCTTAAAACTCTCCTACATTTATTGCTGGCCTTGATGCACTCTTAGTAAATAATTTGATGTATATGTTTCATTTACAAAGTATTCTTGTGCTCTTAACTCTGACCTGGTTACCAAATACAGGGATCTATTCTTCTTTTTATGTCTATGCTAGGTGTCATTCTGACCCTTTTTCTGCTTAGTGATTATCTGAGAAAATTGTAGCCTGGTTTTTGTATGAATTTATGGTGTTAATATTAAAAGTAAAGTGGTAGACATCCTGCCTAATTCTTGAGTTTCAGATCTATTAACTGTCTGACCAATAACTTTGGCCAAATCTCTGCAGTTGTCAAAGTGAGTCCAGCTTTGTATGAAATCTGTTGATCATGCCCATAGAATCTACATCTGCCCTAAATGTTTTTTGTACTTTGATCCAAGTTTCCAAGCTAGTGTCCATAGCTGTTTCAGAAATAAGCAAAGGTTTTAAATCAAATTCATGAGTATAAGTATGTTTCTGAGGACAGAGGTCAAATTTGGAAGAGTTGTGCTCCATAGTGGGCTACTAATCATACATCATTTCCTAACTTCTTCTGGTTAAATGTACAAACATTCACAAGTCTCAGATATTTTTATTGTTTGAAATGGAGCAATTATGCATCTTTATGCATCTAAGAATTACTCCTGGAAATGCCAGTGAGGATGGGAGGAGGATTTCTTATTTTTTGCAAAAAGATTGTCAGCCAATATAATAATTGGAGCAGTCCAGCAAGCACCCACCATTAAATCTGAGAACACATAAACCAAACATTTCTCCAGAAGTAGCCTGAAAATGAATTTTCTAAATTTTCCAGGAGAGCTTACACATAGCAAATGCACTAAAGAAAATGAGACTTTGCTTATGAACAATTCATAAATCTGACAGAACTAAGGTGGTAACAAATAATATTAATGCAAAAGAAAGTGATCTCTCTATTATCTTCCATTCAGCAAGGTACATAGAAATTTTTGCATATTGCCACTTCTTCAGCTCTTGGTTTCTGCATAATTAAATTACACCCAAAATGAAAGAATTTGGGTTACAGTTTGTCTGGGTGCTCTTAGGCTCTTCTTCATGTAATGAGTGTTTTTTGGCTTCATGAAGTATAGGACTAGAAATAGAATCATAAATTGGTTTAGGTTGGAAAGGACCTTCAAAGGCCATCTAGTCCACCCCTTCTGCAAAAGAGCAGGGTTCTATTCAACTACACCAGATTGCTCAGAACTCCACCCAACATGGCCTCAAATGTTTCCAGGGATGGAGCATCCACCAGCTCTCTGGGAATGAGGAGTTGCCATGTTTTACCACCCTCACAATGAAAAGTTTCTTCTGACATCTAGTTGGAATCCATCTACTTTTAGCTTAAAACCATTTCTCCTTGTAGTCTCAGACAGAACAGGCCCTGCTAAAAAGTCTCCCCCAACTTTCTTACAGTTATATATATTTCTTACCCCTTTCAGTACCAAAAGGCTGCAATAAGTTTTCTTTATAGAAGAGCTTTCTCTTCTTTCCTCCCAACTTTCCAAGCACACAGAGGAGTTCCACAGACCTCAAACACGTAAAGCAAAGGATAACTGTGCTTTTCCTGTGTCTTTGTATAACAGCCTCTGTGGCACGTGAGATGGTAAAACCACAAAGGAGGTGGCTCTGTTGGGATGTATGAAAAGATTATCATTGGGAGTTAGCTGTTTATTATCTTCCTTAGTCAAGTGCTCCTCATCTTCAAAACCAGATGAGATCATCTCTTTTTTCATATGTTTTTGATGGTGCCTATTCTGATTATTTCCTTCTGCTGTGATTTTGATTATAAATTTACTTACCATTTTTTCTTCCTGCAGTTGTTTCCATAGAGGGCTGAGAGTTTTTTCCCAGTAAAGGGAAAATCATCCTCTGCTATTTAAATGTTTTGAACATTTACTGAGCACCATTCAACTATGTTGAATTCTCTGTGCTATTTGATATTTATTTTTAGTTTCATCCATTATTTTTAACTTGTTTTAAAAATCACAGTGATTTATGTTTTCCCTCTGCTTGCAAAATGTGTATGTTTTGGACAGATTTTTTTTGAATATGCTTAACTGTTTAAACCTACGGGAACATATCAAGGCTATTTTGTATAATCTATTTTTCTAGAAATATGTGGAATATTTAAAATATTTCTACTCTTCAGTTGTTACAGCATTAATGTAACTCCTGCATTTTGGTGATACCTGGTCATGGACCAGAGCCTACGCTCTTTTAACCTTTATTTTTATGAGGCAAGGTTTCTGGCCATTCAGTCTTGTAGACAATTCTTTTGTATTTTTCAGCTACTCTGGAAGTTGCACAGCTTCTAGAATCAGACCTGAGGCAGAGTTCAACAGCTCCAGAGGGAAGACAAGGAGGTGCTCTACCTAAGAGAAAAGACTCCTGGAAGTAGGGTTGATTTTTCTAAAAGAAAATAAATGAGAAGCACAGTGACAGTTTTCAAAGTATATAGATTTAAAGGAATGAATTAATTTTGATGTCCATGGGGATACAAAGACATGACAGCCTAAAATTGCATCCAGAGAGTTTGTATTAAGTATACATATACATATATACACAGTAGCCAATATGCATACAGTTTGCTTGTAGGGCTCAAAATTTGTATACTTAAGTGCTTGCATATTTTGAGATACTTGTTGTAATGTACAGCTTTACAGGTCTCTCTTCTCAAGTTGGTTTTTGTGCAATGAAAATCAAATTTAAATTTCACAAAATTATTAATGGCCAATAGATGGCTGCTGAGAGTTGACAGTGTCTTAGATGGTTGCAAATTTTTCCTGTGTCACTGTCTATGTTTCTGCTCCAATGCTCTGAAATGAGTCAGTAGTCAACTTTAATTTTTTCAGTTTAATTAAATTCCACCTGAATAAATGTGTTGCACAAATGCTGAAATTTCCTGGATGATATATGCAGCTGAGACTTAATTTGGTCTACACAGCCCTAGATTGTAAGCTAATCTCTTCCAGAAAGGTGTGCTCCATGTAATTACTTAAATAATTACTTAGATGACTTTGTAAGGATAATTATATAAAGAAAGCAAAGAAAAACTGCACACGAAAAAATATTTTTGAATGTGTCATCCTTCTTAGAATAGCAAAAATCATTAGCACACTAGAAGCATATTTCACTTTCAAAACAGTCTTGTTAAGTGTAGCAGTTTGTTTATTTATCCTGATACTGTCCTGTCTACGTATTACATTAATTAAACTAGTACTGTAATCAGATAGAATGGCATTTTCTGCTAAAATGTCTTGCTTTTTGTAGAATTACATTGATGAATTATATTTTTGTATATGATCTATGATGTGAGGAATTCAAATAAATGCAAGATCACTGTCCTTCTCTTTCCCACATAGTGCAAAATGGACTAAAACCATTACCTCTCCCAAATCTGACCCTGTCTGACAGATGGAAGAGTGTTGCCCAGTTATATACCATATTTATTTAGGCAATAGTTATAAGTATGCCATACTAATTTATGCATGGATAGATATCAGTCAGGTAACTAGCACTCATTCCCAGGGGCTGGGAGCAAAACTTGTTCCTTTCCAGATGGTTCAGAAATTCCTTTTCTCTTTCACTGTATTTACAGTATTGACTCTCTTTTGGGATGTGCATGAAGTTCACACCTATACATGATTTTACAGTATCTTACTGTAACTTTTAAATCAGTGTAATTGCCTGAGTCTTTCCTTGCATGGAAATTTGTATGGACTCAGTTTCATTTCTGCTTGCTCCTAAGATGATTTTCCTGTTACTCTTAGGAATTTTTTTTTTCTTTTGAATCCTTGTTTTGCAAATCCTGTTTAATCTACAACAGTCTTCCAAAGAACTTTATTGCCTGAAAGTTGGAAAGCAGAGTTTACCCAAACTAGGAACAGATAACTGACTAATGATTTAAAATTCTAACAATTTATGTTTATCTGAATTCCTGTAGGTCATAAATTTTTGTATTGCTTTAGACATATATATTTTAATATACATGCTCATTATGGTGATATTTTCATTACAAATTTAGTTAAAACTTACCTATATTTTTGCTGAAATTTAGAGGTAGTAACAAATGTTTTCCTAGTTATAAAATTTAGAATAATTAACATCTATTGCTAAGAGAGAAGTCCTAGATAATCTTTTGACTTTCTGACAAAGAAGAATGAGTCTAAGGTGTGGAAAATGCTTGTGTTTCTGTAAAACTCCATATTTATTTACATAAAAATAACAGCTGTGAATTTAGTTTTCCTCTGATTTTCTAGATTCTTTTCATAGGTGAGAGGCCCTTGAAATCAGGATTTGTATAGACACATCAAACTCCATAGTTTTTTTATTTGCATGCTGAAAATAAAGTCTAAATTGCTGAGTTCAAGATTTGAAACAATTTGCTTTAATCCACAGATCATGTCTCCCAGGAAATTTTGCCTGCAGGTTTCCACAGCTAGTTCCCCCCCTGAGCTCTCTTTAGCTCTCTGAGCCTTGCACACCCTTCAATGTAAATGGCATTCTGCACATGGTGGCACCTGTGGGTGCAACAGGAAGATGAAAAGAAAGGAGTGTCTTCTCCTGAAGTTTTCCTGTCTGGTACCAGCTCTGAGGGAAGGAGAACACTGGCAATATGCATGTGGAGAAGGGGAAATAAATAAAGAGGACAGCAGACAGAATACTGGGTAGCCTTGCTACCTGGTTGGATAGGCGATAAAGCCCCATGTTTTTATAACCAAAATTTGCAGGTTGATATTCCAAGAGGAGTTTGGAAATCAGTGAATGCTCTCAACAGTTGCTTCACCAAGGAAACAGTGAAAGATTTTAGAGTATTATTATGCTTACTGCTAAGAAAAATGGATTGACTAGATTACTAGTAAGAGGACCAAATTCAATTCCTAGAGTAAAGCAATAAATATTTGGTTTAGACACCACTAGAGAGATCAGTGAACATTAAATCATATGGGTGCTCAGAGAGCTCCATTTTTCAGTATTTCCTCCCTGAAGGGCTGTGTGCTTTTGGATTAGGACAGCCACCCAACCTGAGGCACATTTAGTTGATTCACTCAGGTGACTATATTCCTTCTCCCTGAGCTACATCCTGTTTCCCACTTCATGACATGACTATTAGTTTTGGTCTTTATAGAACTATTAACAAAAAGAGAAAGAATCCATTACTGTATTTAACTTTCTATTTCTACTTTGTTCTCCCACTTCAATAGAGTTTTCTTGAGCAGTTTAATTCATTCTCCAAGGAATAGTGGGAAGTGGCATTTGCTCTGCTTTACAAAGAGGTGTGAGGCTAGATATAGTTTACTTGTTACGTCCCTTAAACCTGCATGTACTATGCATTTTCTTAGCATGAATTTCAAATTGGTTTTATTTCTGTGATTTACTAGGCATCCTTAGAAAAAGACCAGGGTGCTCCATGGTTTTTTGTTTCCACCAGGAGGGAAAGGGCTTGGAATGACAGTTCTCTGGCTAAGGAATATCAGGGGACACCAAGTATGGCTACAAGACAGCCTCTCTCTCAAAAAGAAACTCTCCAACAAACTAAATTAGTGATGTAGCTGTACGCACTGAGCTCACAAGCAGCTTAATTTAATTTTCCTGGATTTCTGTTTGTGGCTTACTGTTATGTTTATTAGGGGCTTCCTGAAAAGGATTACCCTTGATACTGCCAGTCAAAGCCTGACAAGTACCACATGTGTTTGTAATTAGGTGGTAAAGCTCAGCTGGATATATCTGCCAAAGATGGTAAAAAGCTTAGGCCAGAAGAAGTGAAAAGGATGGAGTTCTGGTGCCTTGTTGGATTGCATTGTATAGGGGTGCATGTATAGCTTAAGGAAGGGGGCTGTGATATGCCCCCCATAAGTGTAATGTGGGGAAGGAAGCAAGGGAGGGCATGCACAACAGCTGAAAAATGTCTTGGGAGTTCTTGGATATTGTAATAGAATTCTCACCCACAAATTCTACTGAAAGGTCAATGTTCTTGCTGTTTATCTCTCCTATAAATATAGACATCACCAGCACATGGTATTGCAGAGAGAAATATGACAATGTTCTAATCCCCTAATTAAGAGAATACTTTTCTAGTACTGCTAAAGCAGCTTCTTTACTTTTTCCTTCTTTGTAGTCAGTTAATAATTGTGACATTTTCTCTTGGCTTTAACTATGTGTTCCTGAAGGCATGTTAAAGACCCCCTGTGATTACAGCAATGAGAATCATGTTGCTGAAGTGACAGTAATAGAAACACTTATTAAAATCTGGCCCCTGCTGTTTGTCGTCTCTAAAAACTATGCCTTGGCAAAATTTAAAATAGAATTACACGATGCCTGACACCTAGAAATTATGCTATAGCCCAAGTGTTGGGTGAGGATTAGAGAAGAAATTGTGGACTATCATAACATCTGAAAACAGAAGTGCTGATGGATTGCTTGATAGTGCATTTAGCCGGTTGTTGATTTTTGTGGCTGGTGTAAAGCAGATATCTTGGCATACTGTGTACACAAAAAGATCACATGGTGCAGTGTGCTGTTTGAGTGTTTTCAAGGCCTTTGCAGTGTTTATTTGCTGTTCTCAAGTCTCAGGTAAAAATATGATGCCACTTTCTTTAAGCCTGTCCCCCTGAACAGTATTTTAAATAAATTCATGACACGTATCAGAAGAGAACAAAATTGCCATTTGTCTGTGACTGGTTTACACTGTCTCTTAAATCAGCACCTTGTGTTTTTCTGGTAACTTATGCGGCAATTCTGTTTTCACTTCTCTTTACCTTTCAGGCAACTACAAAAACCAGAAAAATAGCCTTTGTGAAAATGCCACTGAGATTTAGAGCACCAAAGCAATCTCATTATCAGTTTACAACCCCAGTAGGAAATTAGAGCTTGTTCAGCACATCAAACAGTGGAGTGGGGGCATGTAATGTAAAGACCTGCTGAGTCATATGACATGGTCTCCAGCTGCCCTCTGCCTGTATCTGAGGGATGGGAACAGAGCAGCAGAGCTGCTGGCTGGTGCTGCTAATGAACTTGAATCACACATTATTTTCCATCTGCATGCCATGTAGAGTTATGTACACTTATATTAAATGTCTAATGTTTATATGTAAACTGGTTGTGGCCCTTAGGCTCTTCACAAGGAACCTGTGTAAACTTCAGGACTGCAGAAGGAAATCCTCTTGGTAGTGCTGACATGAGTGCATGGAGTTAAGAGCTGCCTTGCAGTGTGAGCCTGGGCTGCTCTCTGCTTAACAGCAATGGAGGAGGACTAACAGAAACCCTTCAGGTCATCTTTCACACTCAGCTCTTGGGTACATAAGCAAGAAGGGAGGCAAAGAGTACTCTCACTGTATATATTTTCACTGCCTCAACCCTTGGATTTCAGCAGATGTGTACATGTAGAACCCCTACTATATCACTGAGGTCTTCAAGATGGATCTACAAATTATATTACACTTGACAAATTTTTATGCTGTGGAAAGAATTTTAATTATTTTAATTTCTGTTTCTGAGTTACTGGAAAATATACTCAGACTATTTCATTAGTGCATACAGCTGTACAAATGAAATATATAATCAATATAAAATGATTTTGTCATACCCTGTTTGAACAACGATCTGTGCTAGTTTAAAATTCAAAGGGTTTTCCATGGTAAAATCCTATTAATGCTTTCTTTACCAAGAAATCACATTAAAATGTCTGTGGTGCTTACTTCAGTAACAATTTCTTTGTTGGTAATTTCATCTTGACATTACTCCCCTCTATTCAGCTTCCCAAAATGACATTTTAAAAAAAATTAGTGCTAATGCAGTAGTCAACCATTCTCAGTGTTATTTAAAAAGATAACACAGAGATACAGTCACACAAATAATTAAACCTTGAAAGCCTCTGTTTTACCCACTGCTGCAAAAGTACAGCACAACTTCCACAGTATTCTTTATTTCACAGATAGTACTTTAAAAATGGGAATTGTTTTTACCTTGAAATTGTAGAAGATGGTTGACATACAGAATGAAAAGATTATTTTTTTGTATGGAAAGGAAGCACATAAAGATATTGTGAAAGCATTTGTATAAATTTCATTTACCTTAGGCAAGGGACAAGATTTTAATGTCCTTTATATTATTTATTTTATGATAAAACCATTATTGAACAAGATATGAGGGCAGGGCTACATGACTGAAAGGTGAATAAATAGTTTACTCAAGATGGCCCTCAATTTTAATTTATTTTATTTATTTTCACAAAAAAAGTCACAAAAGGCATGTCCTCTCTTTTGGGGGGATAAAATATGAGTGTTATCCCACTCATGCAAATTATGTCTTTGCCTGGGGATAGCAATGTGTCTGTGTTGTGCCCTGATCCTTTGGGGAATTATGAATGACAGGTACTGGAAACGGAACTTCTGCATTTTAAAACACGGGGAATATGCATACATCTTGACTTGCAGAATCACTTCAAAAATGAGGTGAAAGTGCAGATTTTTGTGTCCCGGCAGATTTTACTGCTGTAAATCTTTTTTTCAGTGTCTCTCAAAAGTGCAATGTTCTTGAAAATGGACACCTATAAAATGATTCATTCATTTTATGCTTTATTTGAGTCTCTATTTATGGATTTAGGGTATTTTATTTGTTAGCTGCTGTTGACAGTCATGGGGAATAAAAACCTTCAATTTATTTCACACTAAAGCTGAAATTCTTATCCAGTCACTTAATTCTAGGAGCTCTGATCAGCTATAGGGAGACACTTAATACTCAAATCCCTCAAACTGATTTGGCTGTTTCTGTTACAGGATTTTGTGAGAATGAAAATAGTTGTGGTGCATTATGGCCAGTGAATGAGAACAGATTCTGTGTTATCCTGAATCCATTTTGATCTGCTCATAACAATAGGTTGTAATGGTACATGAGTGAACATATATGAGCTGGAGTTCTTTACTCAGATAAATCCTAGTGTCACAGGCATGTCTTGATACTGAACTCAGTTAGATAGAAACTTTCTAACACAGTTTTGAGCAGTAGAAAACAGATATTCCTTATTGCAGCATTCTGGGCACTAAGGGGATACTTCCTCTAATCGAGCGTGCCAAGCGTTGGGTAAGAAGTTTTTTATCATACGCACAGGGAACTTGAAACGAGCATCCTAGAAATTTTCTCTAGTAAATTATACATGGTTATAAGCTACAGAAGACCAGGAAATCAGGGAATCATACTGCTCCTGAAAAGCTAAGTACCAGCACATATATGGTGGTATAATTAAAAGTCTGGCAGAAAATAATCACTCTGCTGAAAGTTTTTGGTCTGAGCATGCAGTTTGCAGTACGCAGAGAGGTCAGATGTCCAGGTTGCTGCCATCTGTTCTCTGCACTATTTTCACTCACATTATTAAAAAGCTGAAGTGCACTGTATAGTTCTTAGTTAATTTTAAGAGGTAAAAAAATTGGGAAAATATGAAAGACTCAAGTGTCTGCATATCAACCAGAGAATAGAACAATGTTAAAAAGCAGGAAAATATTTTATTTTGCAATTGTGCATGTCATGGAATGAAGGTAAGTATTAGGAATTGGCATAATCTACAAGCCACTCAAATTGAAAATAAAAAATACATATTTTTGTAGATTATCAAGCCAGAAAAATAGCATTGATAAATTAATATCTGTCTCTGAAGAAACAGGACTCTTTGAAAGTAAAAATAGTTATAAAAAAGCAATGAATACAATGAAGACATCAAAAGAACATCACAAGAATTATTACATCAAATAAAAAAAGAGTTTAAACATTTTAAGGAGCAAGGCAGATCAAAGGCTTTTAAAGGTATCAAAATTGTGAAGCCTATGAGGAAAATAAGATGCTAAGAAGCAAAGTAGTTAATAAAAATGTACATACCACCATTTAAAGTGGAAAATTAAATGCAGTGTTCTAGGGTGACCCAAAATATTTAGTATTAATAAGACTCTCATCTTTCATTGGGTGAAATTAAAATATATATAATACCTGAAAAATTATGATATTATTGAATTTACCATCATGGTTATGCAGAATAAAAAGACTAATTTATAATGCTTTAGCTTCTTTGAATGTGAAAATAAAAGTAATGGAGAAAATGAAATCAAGGATAGGATAAACAGTGATAAAGCCTCTGACTTGGATTCAGGAGAGTGGAATTAAGCGTTTTACTGGAGAATTTCTATTGATGTCAGTGCTAGAGCTAGCTCAACTGGAACTAAGCTAGAGGAATGTTTTATGATGTAATCATAGTGGTGAAAAAATCCACATTAGGAGCAATCTGTTTTGTGGAATATTTTGGTTCACTGAGGTGATTTTACAAAAGTTCCATTTTATAAAATTGTCATATTCCCTTGCTGCTTCTTACTTCAGTATAGGTCTAAGTACTGCTCATTCAGAAAACACTAAGATATACAAATATTTACCGGAGAAGATGCTTTTAAATACTTTTAAACAGTTGTTCTGTTCAATAATAAACAGGTTATAATTCCACAATTCCAACAAAGAAACAGAAGCAATATGAAAGTCTAGTCTGTATCCATTTGTCCATTATCTCGAATGTAATTAAATAATACATATGGGACCCCATGTTTGAAGAACAAATGCACAGTAAAATTTTTAACAGTGTGAAGATAGAGACAATTTGTTTTTTACTAAAGCTTTCATGCAGGGAAAAAGAGCTTCCTGCTTACTTCAAGCAAGAGTAGCTAGAAAAATCCTATCATATACCTAGAACAGTCTAATAGGCAACAGGCAAATATTTTAATGTGGAAAGATTTTTATTGGTTTTAATTAAGCAACGTCTTTTTTTGTTGAATATTGTTAATCTTTAATTACCACCCAAAAGCACTGAACATGCCATGAGTTATTCATTGAGTCACTGAGAAATACAGTTCACTGAAAAATACAGTTTCTATATGAATACTTCATATAGAAAAAAAATAGGGTCCTCACTGGAAACAACAGTGATTTTTAGAAATATAAGTGGTTCAGGGTCTTGATTTGAACCACAAGGAAGGAAACTGAAAGAATCCTAGTGGCTTCCATGGGAGCTGGCTCATGTCTGTAATGAGTGCTAGAGGTTAGAGTAGCTAGAAAAATGGGGGGTTTTATGACTGAAAATGTCCCAAAAAATCAAAATCTCTCACTAAAAAGCAGCCCTAAGTATGTGTTTGGGGATTTCATAATTTATATAGGGACTAGATTTAGGGTGATGAGAGCTCAGAGCCGCAGGAATAGGGGCAGAAGCCCAGGGCTGAGAAGAGTTACTGTTCAGTCAGCTGAGAGCAGCCTCAGGGTGGTGTTGGTGCTGGGGACTGTGAGCATCATCCAGTTAGTGAGGTGGACTCCACCAAGAGAGTTATCAGTGTACCCAAGAGTGTGAACCTGTCTCTGTCATCCCCTGTTTGTGAATATTCCTTCTGAAAAAATATAGACTTTTATCTGTATGACAAGGAATTTATTCTGTTATCAACTGTTCCCTCTTCTGTTGGCATAAGCCCAGGTTGTAGGTCCTCTAAGCTGAAAATCTGCCAACTGTGAAGTTATAATAGGAAAAAAAACAGCTGCTGTTTTTCATGCTAAAATCCTGAGCATACTGCGGAGCCCAAATTGTGATTTTAAGTTTTCCTTTCCCAGCAGAAAACTTAAAGATGCGTGTGGAAGTACCAATACTTCTTGATTACGACAGAAAGCCTCCAAAAACATGCAGAGTTTCTTTAAGACAAAATGATACCTCTCAAATTAGGCCAAGATATACAATTTTTATAGTATTTTATTTATATAAACATACATTTTTATAATTTATAATTTTAAAATATTTTATAAATAAATATATATATATTAGTGTTTACATTGCATGAGAATAATCATCAGTCAGAAGGGAGGAACTTTATCTACACTCCAGTGTAGTTTTCTTTATTTAGAACCTGTCTAGTGAGTCTTTCAGGAAAGAATGAAAAAACTTTTAAGACTTGATGAACAAAGGATATGCAACATTTCAGAAGTGAGAAACTTATCTCTGTATCTACAGTGCTTGTTCATAAGGGTTTGCATCTAACCCTCCCTACTCGAGTCAGTAACACATCTGACAAACCTGATATATTCAGCTAAACTCTAGCTAGTACCTCCTGTGAAGAAAACCAACTTGTGAAAAGCCTTAAAAAACACCTAGTTCTGTTCAACATCCTTCATCATTTTCAAGCAGTGACTTCTGCAGAACAGAAATAAGAAAAAACAATTATTTGAGTTATTAAAAGCCTGCTATGTAAAAGCTTTCAATGGGTTTTGAACTCTTTGGCTCTACTTTGGTTCAGGATTTTCAGCATTTTCCAAGATCAGGTCCCAGGTATAAGACTAAGCACTCCATGAGTGCCTACTTCATTTAAAGTTAAAATAAAAAGAACCATCTAGAAAACCTGATAATGTTAGCACAGGGGAGACCAGGATAGAAGCATTACCTTAGACAGCTTGTGCCTTGTGCTGATGGAGATAGCAAGTTTAAGTGATAATATGCCATTTTTTCCTTCTATAGGGAAAATGTTACCACCTTGCTGTGTGAGTAGCTTGTCCCCAACCAATTTCCAGAACAATGTCTATCATGAGCCTGTGGAAGTTCCTCCCACTGAAATTCAGAATGAAGTTTGCTGCAGGAATGATATCTATGGTTTGATCACTTGTCCACTGAAATGATATAATAGCCCTCTATTCAATTAATTATGCATGAATTAAGACAGAATACAGGAAAGATAATGGAGTTTCAAATGTGTGGAAGAGCTGGAGAGTATGAACCCAAGGAAGAGAACATTGTGAGAATTTGGGAAAAGAAGTGTGTGCCTATTCAACCTTTTGGAGTGCGACACAAGTTTTTGTGCCTCCTTTCTAAGTTGACCAGGCATTGCATTCAGTGTGTCATTATGGTTCGGCTAATAAATCGTACTGCAAAATAGACGAGAGCTGATTGAGCAGGATATCTTAGACCAGATAAACCAGGTCTGGGACCTAGTTTATCATGACAGTGGGTTAAAGATAATAGGGAGTAAGGTTTTAAGAGTTTCTAGAGAATAAAGTGAAAATGGAATTAAAGTCTGTTATATATTTAGGAATTCTAAATGAAAATATTTCTGACATTAATCAGTATTAAGCTTGAAATATAACCTTTGTCTTTAGCACTGGTTGTAAAAGTACTTTTACATATGTCCCTATCTTGGTTTGAGACAATTTAAGAAGAACACTGTAACTTTTAAAGTAAAAAGCAGATTTTTAGGGTATCATGTAATACAGGATGGCAAGTATATGACAGTGGACATATGCCAAGTATATGACAGATAGAAGCACTGTAAAATCTGCCTTTATCATCGTTTCATTTTGTCATGCTATGGAACTCCTTGATTTTATTTCCTCTGCATGTCACAATTAATTTAATTTCCAGGAGTCTTCTGCCTAGTTAATGGTTCCTATTTGATGAAGCAAAGAAACAGAATTTCACTGGATAGAGACATACACTGCTCTTTACTGAGCAATTTATTTTTGCCCTTAAGTTTTAGGATGCTTATCATTAGAAGAATACACTTCTCCCTTACGTACAAACGCAGTCTTTATAGAAATATACACATATATGCAGGGGGTAATCAAGAAGCAGTGTACAAATTAATTACTAAAATATTCTAATAGGCTATCCCAAGAAAAATAGTTAATCTTTGATCACAATTTCTGCTCATGCTTTGGAATGGGAACTGCATATTTAATTATATGTAGGATAAATCTATATTTAGGTTTGCAAATATCAGCTCTATTTCTACAATTTTGAGTGTGGTCTTAGATCCTTTGAGGAGGAGTTTAATATAGATAACTACTCATGTGTCTTTCAAATCTAAATATTGATAAGTGGTGCTCTCAGTAATTTCAACATGAATATTGCTAGCCTATGGAAGGTAATGATAGAAATGCCATTCTACATTTCAAGAAAAATAGCTTTGCCAAAGTTCACAAGGAGATTTTTAAAATACATTTTTTCAAAATTATCAGTACTATATACATATGCTTTTGTTACTGTATATTTGAATATTAATACACAGTATTGCATATTATTTTATTTTGGTCACAGATTTCCATAGTAAGTAAGTTACAAATATATTCTTGGACTTTGGTCTGTAATACAGCTTATGCAGTGCAACCTACTCAAGAGTATTATTCACATTAAATATTGATAATTCTGATATTCACCAGTCAAGTATTCATAGGATGATGTCTCTATATCTACAGCAGGTGCTTACTTAATGGCAGAAAAGTGGTGGTCAGTACCAAGTTAAAAGCAATGTAGATTTTAAATTTTCAACCACTTGTCCATTTAGCACCCAACTACTTGGAAGCTGGATCTTTGCTACAGTCTCTTACATTCTTTTCAGAAGGATGTCTTTGGGCTGATAGTCTAAAAAGAAAGAAAGAGATTTCTGTAACATATATGTATTAGAAATCTATCTCTATTTCTAATTTTTTCTCTCTCCTTTGGGGCATGTTTGCCATGAGCTCTGAATTCTGTTGTTTCCACTTCAACATTTTCATTACATGTTCTTGTTTGAGTACCTTCTGTTCTGCATCTGGGAGCATGTCTGCTTGGGAGATTTATATATTCTAGAATCTTCCTTCAGCTGCCATCATATTAGTGGCTATAAGAAAAAGCCTGCTGGGAGTAGTGACATTTTAGGTTATTTTGTAATAGTTACCACAATATTTCTGTTTCTTATTCAGGATCTGCAAAAACCAAATTAATATGAAAGGTGTTCCTATAGTCATCCCACCCCAGAAAGAAGCCTGAGGGTTGTGCCCCAAATTTTTATTTGTTCTGTGAATCTATATCCGAAATAGCATCTTTGCATCCCAGATTGGGAACTGTGTTAGAGAATGAACACTGCCAAGGAAAGGGCTGCCTGGTGATTATAATAATGTTTATAGAAAAGACATTGCAATTTCCACACAGTGTTCCCCCTGACTCCCCAGCTTAGCACAGTGGCACCTCTGTGAGACAAACAAAATGCAGAATTTTCTTTCCCAGGGTCATTCAGGGAGTGAGTGCTAAAAATGGAACATAACTCTATGGGGCTAGAAGTCAATACACTCACCATTGCTCAAATGGTACTGGAGGGTATTGCCTGGTCCTGAGGCACCTAGGAGTAGTTAAGGAGACAGGAAGCTTAGGCTCTTTTTTTTACAACAGGGATAAAATGGCCTCCAAGGTGTTGTTACAAAGATCCCCCCCAAAAATTCACATTTCATAAGATTTATATACATATTGGTTTATTCAGAACTTTAATTTAAAATGGTAGAAGGTCCTTTACTTCATTAATGGAAGATGTTTCCCCTGTAAATGAGAGATTAATTTATGCCTGTTTTTAATTGTTGGATGCCACCACAATTGGTGCTGCATAAAAATACATACAGCACACAGAATATTAATTAATACAAGTGAATAATTATAACCACATCAGCCTAAAGGCAGGAGGCATTTTAATACTGGAGTCTGGTAATGGTGCATGAATTTAGAAGGATTAGTTTTTCTGAGACAGTTCAGAAGTATTTAGCCTTTATTCTGCCCTTATTTAAAATGTCTCATATAATATGTGTCAGTATTTTACATAATTTAAACTTTCATAAGACATTTTTTTCTCACAGTGTAAGGTTCTTCAACATCCTGAAACACTGTTAAGATCTTAAGTCTACAAATCATAATCTTTCCAAACAGATTCTTTGTTCTGAAGCTTTGCATTGGTAATCAGTAGTATCAGTGCCTGTTATATATCAGCTTGCTCATTTAGGGTGATATTTCTCTCGTGGAAATAGAAATACACTTAGATATGTAGGTAAGAGTGTATATTTAGATAAAGGGATGTTGCACTGGGCAAAACACCACAGTAACCAGATGCACTGTTGAGCATTAAGGTGTCATGGAAAAATACTTGTATCCCTTACACCAGAGTATTATTTAATTAATTTGGGTGGCAAATATGCAGCAGAAAGCAGAGTTTTCTCCACTGGCAGACAAATCAGAGCCAAGATCCTGTGACTTTATGTTCTCAGTAAATAGGTAACATGTATGAACTTTCTGCATGTTTAAGGACATATATTACAGAGGGGCATTGGTTCAGCAGTGAGGCTGCTGATCACCAGCAAAGTATTTCACAATATGTTTAATTTTGAATCTCAATGACTGTTCAACTGGAATTAACTATATAGGAAAATGAAAGAGTGTCTAAGACTTTTTCTAGGTTTCGCTCAGATGTTTGCAGGAGGCTTTGTAGCAGTGAGGTCCTTGCTGGCCTAAGTGCATCATAGCAGGTTTGATAGCTGCTACAGTAATGTGCTTGAGGAGCTACCAGGAGGTTCTAGGAAATTTAGCAATAGAAGGAAAAGTAAAATGAAGAAGATTCTTAAGGCAGAAAAAAAAAAATAGAATCTTTACCAATTGTAAAAGTTTCATCAGAGAGCAGAGTTTGTATTACTGTGATAATTCCATTAACTTTTTGATAGATGCTTTACATATGAATATTAACAGAAGATAGCTTGGATTCAAGCTATTCACAGAGGATGGAAACATTATCTCAGGTTCCTGAATGCATCTATCACCATCTCCTTTTATCCTGCTTCGCAACATTTCTTCTGTTTCAGTTCTGGGTTTCTGGGTCTTTCCTCTACAGTCTTCAGACTCCAATGGATTACTTCAAAATACATGGTAGCTTTGTGACGTGAACAAATATCTACTGAGATCAGATTCTTTACATTTATATGAATAGTAAATTAGGTAGAAAGAGCTCTTGTATGCCTGCACATCCCTCGGCATGCAAATTTTCTCTACATTAGAAAGCAAATCATAATCAAAGAGCCTTACATAGATTTTAGATTTTGACCTTGGGCAAATTATTGAGGCCCTCTGTGTTTTGGTTTGAAGCTCAGATTCTTGCATGTGCAAAATGCTAATATTCTGTGCAAGAAGGTGTACATATTTTTCTCTGTGTAGGAACATGAATCCTAGACTATTCTTTTTAAACTTTTTTATTTTTTCCTTTCTTTTGGACAGTGCTTCACATACAAAATCCATGCATATTTCCAATCTATATCTGGATAATTTGTTTGTATCTGTTATTTTAGTAGAAAAAGTCACTCAGTTTGCAGAACAGAGGTCCTGAGTTTTGCCTCTCTGTTTAAGCAGAACTCCTACTGGATTTTTATCTTGGCTGCAACTGCTTTGGTAACCCCAGAGTTCACATCCTGCCTCTCCTTTGGCTGTAAATGCTTCTTTTTCTCCTATGGGAGGAACAGTACACTTTTGTTTTCCCCTCTGGAAAATTACAGTATGACCGGAGACAGTCTTTTTTAATAGCAGTTTTCTCACTCTTAAAAGTATAGCTAAGGATTTTGTGCACAGTTTTGCACCTCTTGTGATATTATGAGGAGATTCCACTACTGAACTACTGCCCATTTGGTGGTCCCCCAGAGTCTCCCACTCCAGACCCCTGTAAAATTTGTTTACCTTATAAAGTGCTCTTGTTTATATTTCTTTCAGTTTTCCCTTCCCCCTACTCACCCTGCCAAGTGTTTCTAATAGCAGGAGGGTTTTTTGTTTGTTTGTTTGGTTTTTTTGTTTGTTTGGGTTTTTTTTTGTTGTTTTTTGGTTTTTTTTTGGGGGGGGGGTTTTTTGTTTTTTTGGGATTTTTTTATCTCCACAGTCTGATTTTAGGTATAACTTTTTTTTTTCTCTCTGATGAAAGGATAAAGGCAGAGTTGCCTGCAGGCTCTGCTTAGCTAGCACCACCAGTCTCAGAGCCAGGCCAGCCTTATGCAAATGACTCCGAGACTTGTCGGAGTCAGGCTCAAAGAAAAGTACCCAAAAGCAAAACAGAAATCTACTTTTCTTGACATCTCTCTCAGCAGGCAGCAGAAGCACATGACTCTGTTTCTTACCAGGATGTGAAGGAAAAGGTAAGTAGCTTGGGCATGAGATCACAAAACACAAGATCACAAAGCTGCTGAGCAGCTCCCAAGGAGAGCCATGTATCTAATGGAGGACCTTATCCTTTTCAGATTTTGCTGCAGAGCATTCGCAGGAATAAGAATATTTCATCCCTTCCCCAAGAAATTAATGCTGGTTGCTTAAAAAAGCCTTTGGGTTCTGAACTTCAAGTCTTGCAGAGGTGAGCAGCTGTTCCTGAATATCCTGTTTCTAGCATTAAAAGATGAAAGGTAACTGTTCTTTATTGGGTTTCTTTTGCTAAAATTCTTACCTGTTACTAAATGTAAAGCAAACTGGGAAGAGAGTTATTGTTATTTATAAAGTTATGTATAGGGTTAATCTAGAACCCTTGTTAAAGCAATGCATTCTTTTCCCTTCCTTGTCTGGATAGCCTCCCTGCAATTTCTGGGTTCACATCTTGAGCTTTTCCCCTATATTTTATTTCCAAATATTATTCTATGGTTTGTGTACAGTTTTTAACATTTGTAAAAGATTTGTCTCAACTGTGCCTATGCATAAAGGAACTAATCCTCCATCTTTCTGGACAGCCTATCCCAGCTAAGAAGATAAGTTGCATCTGGGATCAAGAGTTCAGACTACAACTGTCCAGAGGAGCTGATTGGTGACATCATGTGCCTTCTCTCAGCAGCTTGCTTTACATAGTCATGGCTTTCCTTATTAGGTCCTTTTAATTCCTCAGCCTTTCAGCACTGCTTAACTTTATGTTGACTTTTCAGTTAGTTCTTTTAGCTAGTTTCTGAATGCAGGAACAAATTCTAATTTAAACAAAAAGTAACTTTTTTTTAAAATTTATTTTTAAATTTGTTCAATGTCTCTGAAACACAATTTTTATTGATGGAAAAAAGTAAGGCAAAGAATAAATTATAAGACATTGTGCTCTCCTTTAATGAGCTAAAAACAGTAGGTGATGAACAGATATATTTCCTTGTTTAGAGATACATTTTATTTATTCTATTCTTTTAGTAGGCAATGCATACTGAATTTGATTTCAAAAGCATAAAATATGTACTATCCTATGAAATAATACTGTTTTGCATCTCTGAAAAGTTGCCTTGGTTGTGGTTTCCTAAGGTAAAAATAGGATGATTTTTGTATTGAACGGAAAATTTATTTTAGTTATTCTACCTTAGCTTGGATTGTCAGTTTAAATTTACTTGCTGAGTACTATCAGCTGGTGTTGGCATCTCTGTTCATGCTTGAAGATGTCCATATTCATTACTAAATTTCTTTAGCTTAACAAAGCTTGGAATTAAATGCAGCCCACAAAGTGAGCATTTATCATTTTGTGATGCATTGAGAGCTAGAGCTGCTAAAGGAAAGGGTTGTTTCAGGCATTAAGAGTTCAGTCTTATTATGAGACTGTCTGTTTCTGGTGGAACCACTGCAAGAACAACATCATTATCATCTGTGTCCTCGCCACAGGCTTCATAGCTGGATGTTTAGCATTTCAAAAATCCTACAGATGTTAATATTGCATTATTCATTTAGTTAGAAACTGCCACAGCTGTGTGCTTTCCTGTATATTCTTCTAAGTGATCTGGCAGCAGACTGTAGTTTTAGCAGGGCAGAGTACAGACTACAATTTTGATGAGAATGATTTGTGCGTAGCTGACAAACCTACTCTGAAGAAGCAAAATGGAGCACTGTCACTGCACTCCAACAGTTTCAGTATTCCAGTGACAATGTCATGGATTGGAAATTAACATGCCTGGTGTACATCTGAATGTTCCTGTGGTGAGATTATTTTAGAGAACCCTTTCAAATCAATATATCAACCTGTCAATTGAAAGATTGGTGGAGTGAAAGAAGTGAAGTGTCTGCTCCAAGAGAAAGAGTGGAGGAAAAGAAAGGAGGGAAACAATAGGATGAAAAGAAGCAAAGGAGGTAGAAGAAATGGAAGAGGATGTAATATGCACTGTATATTGAAAAAAATGGAAAAGAAGGAAACAAAATGGAGTACACTAAATTAAAAAAGTATGATAAATTAAATTATAATGAAGAAGATAATAAAACAAGAGGGTTAATGAAAAACATTTGGTGAGATATGGGATATGTGCATTAGTGACCTGAAAAGGTGTCAGATCCAAAACCACAGTTTTAAAAATATTTCTAGTAAATAACTGATTAAAAATACTCTGCTTTTCCTGTGAGAACAAAGCAGGAAAAAAAGGGGGATTGGAATCCAAATTGCCAAATATCCATTAAATAAGTTTCTTCCCCAAGAATCAGTACAAAGTTCTGTTTATTTCTACTCATAGAATCTAATATTGGAAGTTATTCAATTGCTTGAAAGCAATTTGTTTTCATAACTTGTGGCTGCAAAGCCAAATCCCAAGAAGCTCTGCAAAGTTGACTGAAAATATTTTAAATCCACTACAATGGCAACAAAAGTGAAAGGTGACCTTAACTCAGTGATGTCACCCGGAAAGAGGGTTGGTGCTTTGTGAATTTTTAGGGAGTCTGCTTATGGTGTTTTTGTTTTGTTTTTTCGTTTCACTAGTTAAATATTTTTTTATTGAAAAAAAAAATCACACATGAGCAGTGGGTGATTCCCTTGCATAACCTATTCAAAGAAAGAGGTAAGGAAAAAGACTTATCACTCCTTCTTTATGAGTTTAATTGAGAGACAGCAACTGAAATCTATATTCAAAAGGCAACAAAAGACTAAAAATACCTGTCCCACTGTCCATGTAAACCAACTGTCTCAATTAAGAAAACATTAACCCCTTATAGCATAGCAAAGTAGTAGGTTATTACCTTATACCTTCTTTGTTCTTATAGCTCTCCTTTTCTTAGGGCAAGACTAGTTTTCTGGCATGTTCTAGACTCTGAAAAGTTGCTTTTTTCCAGGTCAAAAAAGAAGAATTTGTCACTGGAGAAGACATATTTTTATGTTCAGCTCCTGCAGAGCAACTGTAGCACACAAGAAGTTTGAAAGGCAAGGATGAGATTGTGTGTGGGTTTAAATTTCACTCACTCTGTGTGAATGCCACTGGCTTTTTCATTCCTCATCTGAAGACATGAAGATCCCTGGCCACTCAATGTCACTGAATCCTTGTCCCAGTACTCTGCAGGGGAAGCTCAGTGTCATCACTCTACACTTGTGTGCAAATTCTGTAGTCTGACTACACTGGACAATCTAAAAAATGCTTTGTGATCATGGTGTCCTTTCACTGTTCTGTGATCTCTTTACTTTTCCTATGGGAAAAAATAATAAAAATAATGCACTTTAATAAAGCTCCCACCTGTTGGATTAAATCTATTCTACTTTTCAGTGTCTTGCTTTTTAAGAGAAAAAAAATAACACCTTTTGGGGCAAGTGTAATGAAACACCTGTTCAAATGCCCAGTAACAGCCAAGCCACACACAGTTTCATTTGCATGAAGAACTGGAGGAAGTAGTCAATCAATAGTGAAATACAACAATTTTATAAAATCAGCAGGGTTTTCACCTTGAACTCCTTGTCCTATTCGGATTACTCACATGGAAGGGTGACAGAAATTATTTGTAGCTTTCTGTATTATTGCAGAGGCAGACAAAAGTTTTAAATTATAGAGGACTGGATTTGTTGGAGTAAGGAAAAACATGGAAGAGTAACCGAAGTAGTAATCTAGTTTTGATGCAAGAACACACTCAAATTAAAAAGGGCTGTTTAAACATGAAAGAGAAATCACACCTTACACAGCAGAGTTTTCTAAATGAAATACAAATAAAGTGTTTTAAATAAATATTTATACCTAAAGGTTGTTTTTTGTAAAGTTCTTGTTGCTCTTGAAAAGGAGACCGTATTTTTTCTGTGTTTTAAAAGCAATTTAACTATGTAGTATTATAATATCAAATGTAAATATTGTGCCTTCATTCAGAAGATATGCTCATTGGTCCCTACCAATATTATTAATCTATGGAATTCCAAATCTACTTTCTGCTACTTTATCTGTAAATCAATGTAAAAATGAAAATACAAAATTAGATAGTGATGTGTAACATCTTTCTCTGCTCTCTTTCTAAAACCAACTTTTTCTTCCTTCCTTTTTGAAATATATTTCTACCCTGATTTTTAATGTTTCCCCTCAATCCTCAACCATCTATGATTCTTTGATGAAGTCTAATTTTGCCAGCATTTTGAGCAGTAAATTTTGCTGAGTTTTATTAACCAGAAGTGTACTTTGATCTTTTCTTTACTTGTCCATACTTCTCAACATCAAACAGCAAAAATCCTGAAAGTGCTAGCAGTTAAAAGAAAAAAAATAGTTTCAAACAATCATTAAAATTCATAGGACAAGTTCAGTTTTCACTTGTGCCATTATGAAAAATCAGAAGTTTCAGAGCCTACAGACAGCTGAGGTAGGGTAGGAGGGAGTATCAGTGGTAACTATTGCTGTTATTTGGAGACAGGGAAAAGCATCAGATGCTACATAAACAAGAATCCCTTAGAAAAAATGGTGAAACAAAACTGAAGAGGGGTCTGTAAGAAATCAGTGAGTATATCCACCCATTCTGACCCTTACCCTGCCAAAGTTTGTTTTTTCAATAAGGATATTAAAAAGGACACAGCCATATAAAATGTCTGTGTGGGAATCTAGCCACATAAATGCAATTTCAAGTTGTCCCATTTCAATCTGTTTTACCTATTTTCAAACTATTATTTTTCAAAACCTCCATTGCTTCTCTATGACTTGCACTAACTAGAAAGTTGAGGGTGGCAACTGTGAGGGGAAAAAGAAAGGCATTTTTAACTTTTTGGGAGCATTATTAATTTAACATTGGTGATTAGATGACATGAGAACCATGCTAGATTTTCTGCAAAAAGCTGGATCCTTCTCTAAAATAATTTTTCTCATTCATATTTCTCCTCACTTTAGAATGTTCTGTGCAGAAGTTCTCACACTCTCCATGACTACCAGGATGTTTCAAAAGCAGTTTTGAGGCAAGGAAAAGAGGTCTTCATTTGAGGGAATGAAGGAAAGAAAGAGGCTTTCTCTCCTGCCCCTTGTTTAGAAAGAGATCAGTTTTACACTTAATAAATTCTGCCCTGCTTTGAGATTTTAAATGTAGAAGTGGGCTGATTCCTTTATGGAGGCCATGCAGCATCTGTCTATATGTAACTTTTTAAGAACAGCTATGAACTCTTCAGCTTACTCATGTAAGTTTGTCTCTTCTTTTAGTGTTCCCTAAGCCTATGGAGAAATTTCTGTGCATTAANGAAAGAGACATTTAAAGATTGCCTAGTCCTAAACCCCTGCCATGGGCAGGGACACCTTCTATTACAACTGGTTGCTCAAAGCTCCACCCAAGATAGTCTAGGATGTTTCCAGGGAGGGGACACCCACCACCTCTCTGGGCAACCTGTTCCAGTGTTTCACCACCCTCATCATGAAAAATGTCTTTCTTTTACCTAGTCTTAAATGATGGTCTTGAAAATAAATTTTGGTTTTGTATACAACTTTTGGGGCTTTTACCTGCCTTAATACCTTTTTCATTCTCTCTCTATTGCTGAAAATGGGGGAATATTAATTTTCAGTTTTCATTTCCCAGAGAATATATGCTGTTCTGCTTTACAGAGGACCAAAACACCTAGACCTTGGGGTTTTTTTCCCAGCATGTGAAAAACTAAGTCTACAAGTAAGTGGAATTTCTTGAACTCTTTGGATTTATAAAATTATAATTATGCACATGACTTTCTTTTCAGGATTATATGGTAAAGAATAATTATAAAGCAAAGCATTACTGTATAAAGAAAAGTTTCCATAGGTGAGAAAAGCTATATATATGATAACACTGGTCCCAGTGTCAGACAAGAAGTGGTTGTTCCTACAGTCACATAGTCCACAATGCTTCAGAGTCTTTGTGGCTCCACATCTCTAGCATCCCTTCAGGTTTTTTCATGCATAATGGATTCTTCTCTTGTAGAAAACATCCCTTATTTGATGTATCAGAGGTTATTTTTTCACAAAAGTTTTAAAAATTGTCTTATCTTCTTAGCTGAAATATTGGCATTAAATCTTTTTTCTTAACTTCATGCAAATTGCAGCATAGAGAAGGACCTTGTGTTAATGGACGAGACCTATAACCTCCTAAGGCTTGAGAAGTAAAATGAAAATGTAGGTAATGACTTCATTATCATGTGTGTGAGCAGGTCAACATGAAAAATAAAAATGATGGTAAAATATGATGGTGACAAGGTAGGGAGAGAAATATTTATACAGCTTTTACTCAAACTATGAAAGATATTTTCTTAATTTTAGACTCTGACAAAGAACCTGTGTGGAGGTTTACCTCAGATTACATTCAGTGGCTTGCGAAAGTCATCATTTTCTATTTGAAGTATTCAGGTACTCTCTTGAAGCAGGATACAGAGACCTTGCCTTCACTAAATTTCCCCAAGATTCTTGTTTTAAAATAAAAAAATAAAAGATTAAATCAATGAAATATTTAACCCAGAATCTCCTTGCTGTAATTTCATTATGTAATAAACATGGCTTTAATAAAGATAGTAAAGATTTCGTAGTTCCATGAAAATTCAATTCTAAATTAATGTTAAATAGGATTCTAACATTTGAGCAGGTTATATCCTTTGAACTTAATGGCTCAGATCCTTGGCTGCTGGTAAGAAACCCACGAGGCAGCTCAGGTGAAGTGCATTCAAGGGTGTGTTTCAGCATTTCTTACCAAACTGTTCCTCCATATAGGAATGGGAACTTAGAAAACTCTAAAATCTGCCCACTACTAATTACAGTTCCAGCCATTGCAGCTGAAAGGTGAATGGCAGACTTCATGGCTTTTTGCTGCCTGCATTTTAAGATGATCATACCTCTTTGTGGGAGTAACTTCAGAAATTACTGCTAGGAGATACCCATGATCTCAAGAAATCATGTTTTCACTAGAAGCTATTTAACACTCATGTTATTTTGGTTATTTAATGCTATTGAGTGATTTTTTGTTTGTCTGCTTGTTTGTCTTTTGCTTTTTGTTTGCTACTTCTAAAATTTATTTGCATGAATTTTCAAGGTATTCAGGTTCTGATCATCTTTATGGCAGCACAAGGCTGTGAAGGATTGGGTCACACATCTTTTTAGAGGAGCAGCACATCATGAGATACTGATCATTATGAGAATTACATAAAAGGCAATAATTTTTAGCTTCCCCACTTATTTTTTTCCTCACATATCCTATGTTTAATGCACCAGTGGTAAGCTTTTATATTAGCTTCAAAAAAAACAACAACCACAAAAAAAGTTAATTAGAACACTAATGCTGTGTTATACCACATATCAAAATATATCCCCTAACCCTCACTTTTTCCCAATTTTCCATCTCCTGTGTGCTTGATTTGTTCAAAAGGAAGCTCACAGGAACCAGAAAAATGCATGCACATGGTATTTCACAGGTGAATGCCCTAAAGTCAACTATTTCTATTCCTCACCTGTTGTACTCTTAGTGCAATTTGCTGCAAACATTGTTGTAAGCATTTTTAAAATGCACCTTATCTAGACAGGAAAAGTCCAGCCTACCCATCAATCTTATAAATATACATTTAGTTGCTAATAACAACGTAATTCCAACATTTTTCTTTCAAAATCTGGGAGAGTAAATGGGTCTATTGAACCCCCAATCTGGACTTTTATTATAACATTTTGTCTGGATATCTTTATTGTGGGCAGGATGTAGATGGGGTCAGAGGGCTGGAAATCTGCATACTATTTTTCTTGTTAAAAACACATGTTTCATGAAGAGACTTTTCCACCTGGAAATATTCGTGTGCCTTTGTCTTCAATTGAAGGTTCATCGCAGCAATATTATCAAATACTCAGTGTTTAGAATGTTGAGAACAGGTGCTCTCCCTGAAAATTCCACCAATGCTTCTCTGAGGGCTCGATTCCCTCATTCTTCATAAGCCATTTTATTTTCCTAGCCTTGATGCCATATTAGACTGCACAAGAACTGAAGCACTTGGAAGAGCCCAGCTCACTGAATGAGAAACTGTCTTTCCTATAAATATTACCATCATGGGGTGCTTCCTCCACTTGCTTTGAGGTCTGTGCTCAGGCCTTCCTAGCCCTGTCCATGTGAGACTGCTGCCTGGGATGGCAAGAGAGAGCACCAACAGTTTTTCAGGGTTTTAGTACATTAGTCTTTATGTGAGGTCCACATTTCAGCATGTAAAACGTGCAGTGAAGCCTTGGTGTCCTGAGATGGGCATAAAGGCTTCAGGAAATCAGTTTTTGCGTGCTTAGGTAGTGAAGTGTAACCAGAGCCTCAAGACGTACCAGCTGAAGTGAAACCTCTGGGGAGATGTTAAACCTCCAACAACTAATTATTTCCATTTATCAAATTATAGCAAATCAAGATACAATGCTTGAAAAATGCCAATTTTAGAGCAGCGCATGGAAATTTGAAGTGTATTCTCTGAAGGAGTGTCATCTGTGTAGGTTCAAACAGCCAGCTGAATTCCAGAGTCAAAGGTAAATTTTAAGGAGATAGATTACACACTCTCTCTTTTCATTCACAATCAAACTTCCCATTCAGTATCATATCCACTTGATCATATCCAATTGATTTTCTTTTTTCATTTGCTTAGCTAATGGAATTAGGGCTGTGTCACATTAATAGAGAAAACAAAAGACTTTAGCTTTTTGGAACTTGGCTGCAACTTTTTCATGGATAAATAAAAAGACAGGTTTTGATAAGGCTGAAATAAAACCAAAATAAAAGCATTGTTTTATTTACTAACAGAACATGTAGTGCTACAGGCATCATTGAATGTTTTACGTGGAGAGTGATTTTTGTGGCTATGTGAATTTTAATATCCTGCATAGACTGTTGAAAACTGCTAAATGTATTTCAAGTTGGATATTGAATATTTTATGCAGATTATAACAATCATTTGAATATTCTTGCAGGCAAAAGTTATATGTACTCTCAGCTTCCAAATATTTGTATTTAAATTTTTATTTTGATAGTTGGAAGGATGAGGGATTAGAGAACTGGTTTCGTTCAATGACATTGTCTTCCAAAGCTAATATCTGGATATTAAATAGCTTATCACTCATTTTTGTGTTCTTGGTATCCTAAAGAGCTACTGCAGCTTTCCAGAACCATTATAGAGATATTTAGCACCATTAAGTTAATGGCTCTGTAAATGAATGATGGTAGAATTTGCAACTTTCCCAATTCAGTTTTAAAGTAGTTTCAAAATTTCTTTAGAGGCTAGTTCACCCAGCTTGATAAAACTTTTCTATTGAGACTAGTGGATGTAGCATCCAACCATTAAATGTCTATCTACTAGAGGTCATCCAAATACATACAGTATCCCATTATTATTAGTTACTGATGAACCTAAAATATATTTTTTTATCTCTTTCTCTACTATGCCTCTCAATCCATGTGTATCATTAAACCAAAGAATCTTATATACAAGGAAAAGAACCAAATATATAATATATGGGCATAGGGGGTGGGGGGATGTGTTATATATATTTTTAAATTGTGTATCCCATATTTTACCTTAAAAGATAGGAATTTTGCTGTTGCCTTAATTCACATTTACTATGGCTCATGAAAATAGACAGTTATAAATATTGTGTCCTTTGAATCATTAGTAAGTTTGGGTTTAGTGCTTGTCAATCTAGTTAAAAGGATAATGTCATATTGTCTTTCTCATAGCTTTTTCAACCTATGCTTATTTTCCATAAATTGACAGAAAACAATTTATTCAGCCTTTCTTCCAGTAATTGATTATGCAGATATTTATCATGCTCTGCAAGCACATCTTTGCATAAATTGGATGTGCTTGATCATTCTGTGTTACATTGTATTTACAAATGCCCTATTTTCTGCTCATCATTGATGACTTTATTCCATGCTAAACTCATCTTCATTAGAAGGGCTTAAGCATTACTGTTTATTTATCAGCAAGTGAATTTGTTGAAAATCCCCACCATGTTTTCTATCTTTAGCAAATTATTTTCCCAACAAATATGCTTTCAAATCTTACAACTGTTTTTCTCCATGAAAATATAATAAATAGAAAGAATGATTTTCTCTTAGAATCCCACCCTCTAGTTATTTCTTTTAGCTGCTATTAAAGTTTGCAAGTGATTTTAGTTTTATTTCTTAACTAAAAGAGCCAGTCCCTGTAAGGAGGTGCAGCATCCCTGGTATTTTCTAGAGTGTTAATGGCTATGTTGAGGTCAACACAGTTAGGAATATTAAGTTTCCAGACTAGCAATTTATTTGGTTAAGAGAAAGGGTTGTCTGGGTATCTTCTCTGTTTATTGTCTTTTTCCTAGTCATGAATATTGCCCATACATAATGTTTCAGAATTTGACTGAATCCAGGGAATTTATCCACAAGTATGATTCATTTTCAGGTACAGAAAACCCATTTTTCTTTATAGCTCTTTTTCTTCCTGTCTAAGAAAGTATTTTGTCATTGTTCTAGTGAGACATAATTAAAGTAATTCATCTGCAGTAAAAAAAAAAAAAAATCAGGCTTGAAAATTTCCTCTGTGATTGCAGGCATAAATGTTATGTTAAAACATAAAAACTAACATTAGTGTAAATAAAGGCTCAACGTCCTGTGGAGTCCGAGACATTGCCTACTTCCACGTGAATTAGCAGGCTGTGAAAGTGCTCATACACTCTCAGACTCAAGCCCCAGAATACCTGTGTCAAATCACAGCTCTCTCCTGCCCCTCTCTGCATGACAATGGGGAAGCCAGCTGCAATTCTCTCTGCTTGAAAAAGAGTTTGTAATGCCAGCACAGCCCCCGTTCTTTATTTTGTACAAGGAAGCCTTCACACATGACCGATGCGTCACCTGTTATGTTGAAGCAGTGCTGCCTTTTCCAGGGATGTGACACCTCCTCTATGGGAGCAGTGAGAAGGAAATGCATCTTCCTCACCCAACCATTCAAGCCTGATGTGTGCACATGCTTGGATGAGGTAAGGAGGTCTTGGTTTCAGAAGAACATCACCAGAAGATAATAGAGTACCTATGCAGCACACTACCCCTGAGCTGCTTCAGCAGAGATGTTTTGTCACAAAAATGGTAGAAAGCAGGAGACTTTCTTATGCTCGTGTGGCTGAGTGCAAGCTCATCATTGCTGGCAGCCTCAGATTACCTGTGGTACTAGAAAGGATGAAAAGAGGGTGAAGCTCTGTGCAGTCCAGAGGATTCACACAGCACACAGGACATGTGGATCATGTACTCTGACATGTTAGCAAGAAGAGGAATAAAAGGAAGATTTACTATGTTATAACTTTTTGCTTTTCTTTATTGTTCCCTGTTATTTTGAGAATATGAAGTAGTGTCTGATGAATGTCTAAAGGAAATAGACATCACTCTGTAGCAAGGAGTTATGTGTCTTATCTACCTTGGAATAAAGAGGCTGGAGCTGTGGTGTCTCCTCTAACATTTTCTGTGTTCCATTGAGTCACCACTTGGTTTGCTGGCTTGTGAAGTTACCTTTGGGGGTGCTAATTCCACATCTGCATTGCAAAGATAATTATTTAAAATGTCTTTATAGGCTTCTATACTCACCTGGACAATCTTGCTCATATATTGTGGTATTGGAGTACCTGTGTTCCAAGTTTCTATGTATTCATCCCCCCAAGTGTGACATGTTTATCCCTTCCCCTCCCTCGTCCCTGGAATGTTATCCCATTGGCTGAGGTTTATGCTTTCCCCAGGTCTGAAATACTCTGGTAAATCTTTCTCTCACTCTCTTTTCCCTCCTGGATACCAGCCAGAATAAACATCCAACATCATCCCAGAGAGAAGAGCAGCCCTTTGAGTCTTTTATCTTGGTTGTGAAGGATACCCCTGCCTTCCCCACAACTTAGCTAGCCAGAATTACCAGGGAGGGATAAGGGGTATTACTTCAGTATATGTGTACAACTGCTTGTTAATACTGGCTTTTAATTAAAGCAGGTTTCAAAAATCCACAATAATTTTGAAAACCTCTTTTTAGGAACAAAAAACTCCAGGAACTAAACAAGAAAACAGTTGTAAGTCACCTTTAAAATGGCAGGAAGACTTTCAGAATTTATATGTTATTTCTACAGCTTTTCTGCTTTCCTCAGCATCACATAGGATGGTTACACACATGCTTCTCTTACATATCAATAATAAAATGGTGGGTGCTCAGCTGCTCCTCTTGCAGGGGTCTGATACGGTTTTACTGGAACATTTCCCCTTCTACTCCTTGCCATTTAAATTAGTTTTCCACTCCATAGAAAAAATATACCTCATGCGATATGAATATGGGACCTGTGTAGTTAAATTTTTATTTCTACAAGCAATGACTGCTTGCTTCACTGTTCACAGAAAGAGACTCTAAAAGAGGCTGAAGCATAGCTGGAATGAATTAAGATTTGAATTTCAACAGACATTCATTGAAAGTTTTTTTTATTTAAAGACATTGAGTTCTTCTGATGGCAAAGGATTCACCTAGTTCATGATTTGTAAAGTACTCTCTGGACTTCATTGCTAATTGTAAGTCACTGTGCAGGCTCACCAGCCATACAAGGAAAAATCAAGTCTCTAACCATAGATCTTCTCTTTGTATCCCCTTCCTCATGGCTTGCTTTATCTCCAGACCCACAAACTCTAAACCAGAATGAATCAACTCAAATTTCTCAATAATAATCACCTGAGGCCCTGCCAGCCTCAGCCAGCTGGGAGGTGGCAACAAGAAACTGAAGCGACTCGCCTTTGT
>VWZN01013176.1:0-112036 GCA_013396955.1 Regulus satrapa
GTTTCTTCGTCGGGCAACAACAACAGCTGAGGCTCTCCTCCTTATTCCTTGCTTACTTGGGGCAGTAAAGTTTTGTCTTTATCAAGTAATGTGTAAGAAACTTATTAGTAACATGAAGAATTTTTTTTAATGTTTATTTCTCTCTGTAGTCAATGGACTAAAAAAATTGTGTCCAAAGTCACAAAATATAATATGCAAGAAATTTTGAAGATTTTAAGAGAGAAAAAGAATGTCTTTTTAGCAGTTGTTCTCCTTTCCCTTTAGTGTAGAAAAGGAAATATTACAGATGTGATGCTGATGTGGGCCATAAAACTCCCAAACCAGGATGCTGAGCTGAGATGCATCAGGTTTAGTGCTGTATTAATCCTGAAAGAATGTTTGTTGTGGGAAATGGCCTATCTAGGCATAATGTTTTAATTTAAAACAAATTACTGATACAGGGAGAAGGGAACTTGAGGATATTGCCCCAGGATCACTATATCCACAGTTCTACTTCTAAAGCTGCCAGATTTTTATTAGGTGCATATCTGAAACACAAGGTACAGAATTACTTTGCACAAATTTGTGGCCTGCTTCCAAGGCAGATTACTTCTCCCAACATTTGTATCTTTCTTCTCATATAATGTAACAACAAAGCATTAATCATGCAAATATCAATATTTAATGATTATGTGGTTAATGCCTGCAAAGCACTTTAGAGATAAAAAGTGCTCTATAAATCCAAATGTAGGATATTTACTCCTTGCCTTATCTTAGTTGGGTACAGAAGGGCTAAGAACCAATTCATGTTATCTAGAAAAACAGGTGCCTGATTCTTCTGATACCAAGAGTAAAATATTCATTCTAAACCTACAGAGCTCTATGACAGTCTTTTCTTTCTCTTCAACCTGCTTTTGAAGCTTGCACTATTAGAAACATTTGTGTGGTAATGAGGATACTGCTCAAACCTCAAAATATACCAGTTAGGTAAAAAACCAGGATTGGGAACATTTGGCCAGTTAATTAAAATGTCACAATTGGTGCTGCAGAAACCATTGGTACTTCATGCAATTATATAAATGAAGATCTACTGTCTAATGAGACACTGAGAGAAGAGAATGATTGTAGAAAAGTAAGAAGCTGAGTGCAAGCTTTCCCTGCACATCAGCATTGCTAAAAACCTCCTCAATATGGCCCTTTTTAAGTGATGGGTGAGTCACAGTCACCTCTCCTAAAACACCTCATTTTTATTGAAGAGTTTCTTTTGGACAGCAAAAGTTAAATGGCAACTTATGAAACCACTGCTGGATGTCACAGCAGGTTGTGTACATGAGCCTTCTGCTGAGTTTGGCCATAAGCACTCACTGGGCAGGGTGAACTCAAAACAAAGGCCTTTGTTTATCCCAAGCCTGCCTTGTTCCTTTTATTTTCTGTGTCTGTGTTATGGGAAGTGCTCAGGTTTAAGTGGGAGATGAAACGCACCAAAAGTTGTTTCCTTAAGTGTCATTTTTACCAGCATCATTCTCAGTTGTCTGCTGGCATGTAGCAACTTTCTCAGCCATTTAAACATTTGAGGAGAAACTATGCAGTTCATATATTCTTGGAGGAGCTCTATTTAGCAGGATCCTGGATTGTACAATGTAGAAGAAGTCATGTTCTCCATTAAAGTCTCTGCTTAAAAACCTTTCCCTACCTGCAAGCAATATTGAAACCTACTATGCAAAATACTTTAATGTCTTGACTTTTGAGGTTATGCATAAATCTTCCCAAGTCATCTGAAATTTTTGCTGAAGAGATATGGGTGTGTTTTAAACCAGAACTGTCAAAAGGATGAAGTCTCTATGAAATTGCATGTGCAATATCCCTTCTCCACGTGAGGTCCACAATGAGAACCCTGGGCCCATTTGTGTGCAGGTTTCATCAAAGTTGTCTGGATGAGGGAATGTCTGGAACCCTGACAAAGCACAGTCCAAAATGATGGAAAGGAAGATTACAGGCAGCAATAGGATCTGGCAGCTCAAAGTCAGAACTAGCAGGGGACACCCAGACACTGCAGAATACAAGCGTGGAAAAAACTTGTGAGACAGCTCAGTGAGGGAAGAGCAGAGTCGCCTTGGAAATCTGGAGAGCAGTTTGTCTTCAGGTGCTGCCAACAGTAAGCTCAAAAGGTGGCTTTGCAGAGGAGACCTCTGTCTTTGGTGGAGAGTGATGCAAACCAGTGCCACCATCAGAGCAAGACTGGGCACACTGGCTAACAGAAGGACACTATTCAGTCAAGGCTTCCATGAGCAGAAGCGTAGATATTTTTTTTTTGTTGTTGTTGTTTGTTTCCTAAGTTTGATAGGGAAAAAGAAATATCATTTGATGAAACTGTGTTGAGATTAATTTCAACCTGACAAATAAAGGAACATGGCAGAGAAGGCAGGTAAAGTTTAGTTTATTTAAGTTGGATTAAAAATAGGGTCTGAAATTTGTTGAGTGACATAATTTCCTCATGGTTTGCAGACAGCAGCTGGAGATTAGCTAGGATAGTGGAGAAAACCTGTCAGGCACCTCAGTACAAGCAGTTAAGAGTCCTGCTGAAAGCAGTGGGGAAGAATAACACCCAAATCAGAGAGTTCTCTCTCCATGTTTAACACTCAGTGTTCTGAAGGCAGGACACTGATCATTGTCTGGTATGACCCAGGGCTGTTGTCAGTTGGTTATAATTAGCTCCAGGCTCTTCTCCATGCTCAGAACTCAGTGCTCTAGGTGTGGGAAGCTATTTAAATCTATTTACATAATTTTGGTAGGTTTTTCTTAAAATATTTCTCAGTGATTGAAGAACTCTTTCCTGGGATGTCGCTTGCTAGAGCTATATTGGCAATTTTAGTGGGAAATTCGATTTCAGGGGAAAAGGAAAGGCCCCTGTGTGGCACTGGGCTGGAGGAGATTCCCTGGGGGCAGGGAGGTGGCAGAGCCCTGCCCCAGGTGCCAGCCTGAGTGGGAGCAGGACCAGCCCACAGGGCTCTGCATCCAACCGGAGGATTCCTTGTGCCACAAAATCCTTGTGCCTTGATCAGGGCAACTTTGAAAATGTCTGATTTTTTAAAAGTCGGGGCCCTGTGGGAAAGACAATCTGTCATTTAGTTACATTGAAAAAGAGGGGAAAGGAAGCCAGCATTGCTAACAAGATGTGAGGCACAAATACGCAATGAGCAACTTAAAAAAAAAAGCCCAAAACCAAAACCAAAACAAAAAAACCCCAAGTAACTTTTTCTTGGATTTTCCCTCAAAATTCAGAGTAATTTGACACCTTTTAAAGAGTCAGATGCATTAGAATATTGAAGAGTGTAACCTCACATCTTCTTGATGCCTCTTGGAGTAAACTGTGTTTAGAGACTTTAGACTGAATGACTTTGGTTCATTCAGAGATATTACTTTAAATGTGGTCTTTGCTATGTTTTTTGATATACTGTATTTCTGAACCAGCACTCAGAAAAATGTATGTTTTATAAGGGAAAGAGTTTTGTTATAAGCTCATATTGGCTAAAAAGTAAAATTAGGAGAGTTTGAGTGAGAGAGTAAAAAGATGTATTTTGTTCATCAGGGGAAGTGCAGTTATGGGACAAAGGAGGACACATTTGGGATTCTATTCAGGCTCAGGGTTACAAATGCTCCTTTCTAATCAGAAGCATACAGGTGAGAGACATGCTTTGTGTCTTTTGTGCCTCCCATCAGAACAGATTCAGGTGCATGCATAATGCATGAGGCAAGCACCAGCACTGATGCAGAATAATCCATAAAATATGAAGCTGATGTTATGAATAATTAAAGCACAAACACGCTCAGAAACACCTGCATGCAGCTAATAGGATGGGCTGGACTTGGCCTGCAGGAAATGTAGCATTGAAGCTGTCCCTCCTCCCCCTTGGTGTCCCTTGGAGGAGCCTGGCACAGGGCACAGCTGGGGACCCCTCTGGAGCTTTGGACCCCTCTTTGGGAGGGCACTGAACACTGGCTTTCCTTGGCTCCAGCTGTAGAGAGGCCTGGTACCTGCTTTCTTTAGGGAGAAATTGCCAAAGTTTTTTTCTTTTATAATATTGAAAAAGCTGAACTTTCAGCTTCCTAGTAAGTAAATGCCAGTTTTGTTTAGAGACGGTGCAGAAAGATGAAATATTTAGCTTTTATCAATAATGTACCCTCTAAGTAACAGTGCCTACATCGACACATAATCTGTGACAAACTTTCACAGATCCCCTGATGCATTTGAGGCAAGTTCAAGGGGTTTTTTTTAACTTGTAGGAGATGAAAAACTTCTGATGTTCCCTGCAGAGAAGGGAAAGTGCAGGGTAAGAACTGAGGTAAGAGTATCAGCAGCAGAGAAGGTCACATCAATTATTACTGCTTGTATTGGCTTGTACAGATACTCACTCAGGTGGTGTTGGTGTTCTTGCTTGATACTTTCATGATCTCAGTGGAGATCCTGGGTCTGTTAGAGAAGGCATTGAGAGCAGAGCAGAGCAAAACAACCTGATCTTAAAGCATTTGTTTGAAACAGAGGCAAAAATTGTAAGATCTTTTCTGAAGTTAAATGGGCATGGTTTTTTTTGAATGAGTAAAACTGGGGAATATATAAAGATACCTTGCAGAGATTGATTGCAATTTTACCTGGAACAGAAGAAAAAGCATCTCTCATCTTTGGCAGCTTCCAAAATATGGTTTAATTTACATGTCTGTACGGGTGGTTTGAATGAAATGGAAAATAATGTCTCTATTGTTTACGTTTTATGACTGTGCACAACTCGCACTACAGCATGTTCTAGGTTTTTTTATTTATATTTCTAGGTTTTTATACTGCTGCTCTGATGAAGGAGTTCTAGCTGTGTGCGCAGCAATGTTGCATTGTTATTTTAAATACCTTTGGTCTGATGTGTTGGATCTAAGGAAAGTCCTTCTGTACTTTATTTCTTGAAGAGAGACTGTGTATTACTGAAACCATAGGGTTTTCAAAGTAACGAGATCACAGTGCTCTTCCTGGATCACACAGAGTGTGAGCTGAAGTGATACAGTGCTCAAGGGATAGAGTGGACAGTGTAGATGAAATCAGAGAAGCTGAACCCATGGATCTCTGAGTTTGAATCAGCTAAAGAGACAAAGCTCCAAGAGTCCCACAAACCCAGCCCTTACAGGGGCAGTTTGATGGTGTTCCTGCCTACAAGAGGAGCAGTTTTCCTCTGGTTTCAAATTAATTAATTAATTTCTAGTTTTGCCATAAGACTCACTGTCTGATGCTATTGTATGTTTTGCATTCCCTGTTCTCAATTGATAGACCTGGAGTATGTTCCTATTTAAATTAGGCTATAGGCATTAGACCAAAATACATCATTTTTCAGTTAATTCTAGAAGTAGGACAGCAGCCCCATTGGAAAATGCTTCCTTTATGAAAATAGTACTCCAATGAGCCTGACAAAGTACAAAATGATTATGTGTGATTCTCTAGATTGTTTTACCAGCTTAGTTTGCAGAAACAAAAGTTCTGAAATGCTTTGTGGCTGGTGTCTTGCGTCAAACATCAAGAAATCACCATTTGTGTTTATCTCTGAAGATTAGGCTAAGTGCTGAAATATTTTAGCATGATTTGCTGCCAGTTTATATCCAGTGACTCTTCCCTTGCATCTAGAAGCCATTAGATCCTGGGATGCCTTGGGTTCTCCACCATCTTCAGATTTAAAAAGGCAGAGCTGCAGAAAACTTTCAGCTACCATCAGCTCTCTGCAGTTTAAGGGAAAACCCAAACAACCCCAGGTATTATTAAGGAGGAAGATGAACTATTCCTATGTTTCTCCCCTGATTTTTCAGTTCAGTGTCACTTCTACTGTGGTAACTAAATGTTTTTACCCATGGCACCCTTCCTTTCCTACTCCAGAGCTGAAGGAGCTCTGTCCATTGGGACATGGACAACTCTAATTATGTAGTCAGGATCTTTCCCACTGGCATTTCCCTCTAGATTGAGGATTTTCATGCCTTTCATTGTTTCTCAAAGTACTTTTTTAGGCAGTGAATTTTCTGTTAATTCTGCCCGCCTGACAAGAAGGAACAAATGTTCAAGTGTAGGTTATAGAATATAGAATATCTTTCGACTTTGGGCTTCCAGGAAAGTGCTCCTTTGTCACAAACCACCCTAGATCTTCACAGGCTTCCTGTGAGCTGAGCTGACAGGTAGGATGCTCTTCACATAAAGCCTATAATTTCCTTAATAATTGCTGAGTACTTAGGAAGTAAATGACTGTAAACAAAATAACAAAATATATTTACTGTCATCCAGTCACAGAAAATGACTCTATGCAAAAATAAGGGCTTTTCCTAAAACTACTTTAGCCTTTTATTTTGTTTTTAATTATAGCTTTTTATAATTTATTACTTTATTTGTGGCTTTATTGACTGGTTTTTTTTCAAATTCAAGAATTTCTATTCTTCAAACCTGCTTTAAAAAAAGATCAATATGGGGTTGCTGAATTCTGACATAAGCACTTCAATATTGAAAAGTATTGCTGTATATGTACAGCAGCTGTGGGAGGTGCAGGTAAAACAGGGATGCTCGTGAATTTTTTTTTTCTATTTAGTAAGGAATTGAAAAATGACACGTTTTAGTGCTGTGACCTCTGAGAAAGTATGCACAAGCAAAGTTGTGCAGATTTTAATCTTCAGGGCCACACTTGGGGGATCCACCCCATCTGACTGATCATGCAGCTGATGGATACTCTGATGATCTTGGTCACATTATGCCAATTATATGAAGTGGCCTCACAGCCACTGATGATGCCTAAAATTAACACTTGAGATGTAATAGATGGGTCTCTTGGTGAGTGGTTTTGTTTGAAGGACTCACTCACAAACCTGCCGCAGTAGGAATCTTGTACAATGTATACAGGCTGTTCTGCTGCTAATACTGTCCACATGGTTCCAAAATAGACCTTGCCAAATCATTAAATGGATCTTGCAGAGCACTGAATTTTAATTGCTCTGGGGATACTGAGAGAGAGCAGTATTGATTGACTAACTTTATGTAAGTTTATTAAGAGTCGTTAATCTAATATCTAATTAAGGGATTTTGTTTTACCTCTTTTGCACGTTGTCTCTGTGATTTTATTAATGATATTTTAAATATCCCTTCTATAATAATTTACATGCACCAAAAGGGAATTAAAAGAATTACCTTGAACTGAAATATTTTCCCTCTAGGGTCAACCTTTCAATCATGGTATTTTCAGATAGTTCAATTCAGTTAGCCACAAAGAGGTGGTGAGATGCAGAAGACCTGAAAGGTGGGATCTGCTGTTCCTGTCAAAGGTGAGAAGAGGTAGGATGAGGTGGCATTGGGCAGGATGGGGTTTTTTTTTTTTTTGTCTGTTGAAAGCTTTTCCCCATACCATCCCCTTGCAGATGAAGGTAACCTAATGAAGGGACAAACAAGCATGGAGTTGAGCTGGTGGGGTGCTCTGTTGAGAGTGAGAAAGATGTAAGAAGTACTTCGAAAAGAACAACTGTGTCCTGCCAAAATGACTCTCTATCCTGCAGAACCTCTGCATTACAGATAGTGATCGAGTGGAAAAAAGTGAATTTTAACATTACTGTCAGTGGATCTAAATTTGTCATCTCCCCCTGTCTGTATCCCTGAGGCTCCTGATGGGAACAGAGCAGACTAAAGATTTCTTTTTTTCTTATGTGCCCCAAATCAGAACAGGATTGATTAGTTTTGAATTGAATTTACATGGAGGTGCTGCAGACTAACAGAATTTGTCTAGGAAGAGAAAGAGCTGATCAGGTAGTTTAACAGAGTATGTCCTCTAGTCCTGGAATTTTTCTCCTGAAAAATGTGACATTACTGGATATCCTCAGAATACAAATTACTACTGTGATGCATGGGTCATGGGTGGCTACCATGTTACACACTGAGTGTACCAGCAGTTTTTAATGAAAAAGTATAAACCAAAATAAATTTCAGACCATATTTTAGGGAGAATATTTTCCCTGTGAAAACTGTTGTAAAGGACATGGAAAATGTCAGGGAGAGTGAATTTAAAGAGGGGGTGCAAAGCTACAGAACCACTTCTGGCTCATGTTATTGGGAAAGGAGATATTTTCCATAGCCTATGGCACAAATAGAGTGTGAGGCTAAATTCCATGTGCAAATTACCATTAATAAATACCATTAATAAATTACCATTAATAAATTAATAAATTTCCATTAATAAATTACCATTTCCATATAAAACATAGCACAGCTGGCACAAGACAAGTAACAAGCCATGAGAAGGTTGGCATATCCAACTTATTTGTTAATTGTTATAAGAGAGCAAGCTAAGAGATGTTTTGTACAAGATCTATAGCACTAACCTTTGCTTTGAAGGATTTAGTCTGTAAATAGCCAAACAAAAAATTCAACAGCTTTAAGTATGGCATTTCAAGTAGAAAATGGTGATCAGCAAAGGCAAACTCAGAATTTGTGTCAGCCATTTCATTGCATCTGTTGAGACTTTTGTAAATGTACAGAAAACACCCTGACCTGTCACCTTGGTAACGACAACACTGATATGTGAAAAAAGGGGTTGAAAAATAACTTATTATTTGTATACCAATTATTTTTAAAAAAATTGAACTTAGTAAAATGTGTCAGTGAAAATATGCTTACTTTTAAACCTGCTTGAAATAAGAAGTCTGAGGATGAGTATCAAGGATATCATTCTATGCAAGTCTGATCAATTAAACATGTATAAGGGAAAAACCCCAGCTCTGAATGCTGCTAGTGCCTAGGAAGGCTTGTCTTGTAGGGAAGTTTATTGAAATTCATATGGACACTGGCTCCCATCCTCAGGCTGCCTCCAACCTGTGGCATTCAATTCCAGAACCTTTCTAGTTTGTCTCCACTAAGAAATGTCCCTGATGACCACACATGCCAAGATTTAATAATCAGGCTTGGACAGAAATAAAGCAATTGCATAAATCCCAGAAAGAGCAAAGTGAACCTTGTTGTTCCTACCACAAGAGCCTTCCTATTGCAATTTTAAATTATGTTTGTATGCAGAAGTGTTAGCTATTAGCTTTCCCTCTGATCTTTTAAGTCATCATGGTTTTTTGATCACAGAATTCCAAACATGTTACTAGGCAGAAAATTTGGTTCCTTGCTTAATTAATGAAAGTAGATTAAAGCAAGGGGGTGGTAATGTCACATGAAAAAAAAAAGGAAAGATGTTATTTACATCATGTTTGCATCCTGGGTAAATAGGCAAAATGTGAAAAACACAAGGATAGTTACCACCATCTCCAATTTTAGGGGGAAAAAACTTATAATTAGCAGAGTGCAGTCTGAGCTGGGTTACATCTGTGTGCATTTCTATTAAATGTTATAAATGCTATTTCAATATAATGCTTCCAATGAATCTCTATTTTCATGGTACACAAGTCTCAACAACCACCCAGAAGAGTAAATTAGTTTTTCAAAAGAAAGGTGTCATGCTTCATGCTCACTTAACATGGATTTAATTTTTGTAGAGATCAGCTTAGTAGCAGCAATTTCACCTATTGAATTGATAGCACTTAGGAAGTTTTAATTGTAGACCATAAAATTCCTCTTAGCTCCTGGCTCTGTTACTCTTGGATACAGCATTGATACAGGATCTGCTCCAACCACTCCTGCAAACTGTAATGAGGCAAAATGCATAAAATTTATTCTGCTAGTTTAGCATATATCATGTTTTCCCTGAAGANNNAAAAAAAAAAAAAGGCAAAGAATCCCCAGCATCCTGGGCACTAAAAGAGTCATGGCATGAAATCAATTTTGTAAATGTCAAGACATCTGACTGGAATTTTCCAGGGAGTCTAAGCACATTAGCAGCTCAAATCCCATTGAAAACCTACCATATATACTCTGGACAAATTACAGAAACAGCAGATCTGTGAAAACAGCTGCCCTAGCAGTGTGGAATGTTCCTTGGAGAGGAGCAGGGGAGCCGGGGTCAGCCACAGAGTGGGGTTGTAGGGAGGGCACCTTGCTCCTCTCCAAAGTGACTGCAGATGTTGGTGCGGGATGTTGGAGGGGTGTTGCCCTCCCCACAGGGCTGGGTGCAGCTGCAGCCCCAATTTACCCTCCCAGCAGTTAGGCAGAAGTGGATATATATATATATGGAGATGTTGTACACCCATTTAAAGCTTCCTGGGAAAATAGGCAGGATAAATATGAAAATATTTCTCTAAAAACAACAGCACTGACCCTTCAGCTGACAGCTTATGATGATGATGCTTGGAATTTGTGTTTTACTTGAGTTATAGCTCAAATGTTTCTAACTCCAGTTCTTCCTTTAAACTAAGTTCTCACCTCTGGCTGCATCTGCTGTGCTTCGTGGCATTGGCTGGTACCTGAAATCAGAGAGATCAGGGACACACTTGAATGTAGGCTTGCATTTATCCAGGTATTGAAAGTGGTGCTCCTCTTCCACCTCCCAGGCACCTGGGGATTTCAGAAATGAGCTCATACACTTTGTAGGCAGCAATACAGCCTTGTTCAAATCCTTTCAGCCTTCAAGTTGCACTGAAACAAAAGCTGATCAGCACTTTACTTTTACTTAAATCATACCAACATCTCAGGCAGTTTTTGGTAGTCTTAGACTATACTTCACTGATTACTGCTGAGAAAGAGTAATTGCAAATGGCAAGGAAATAAAGTTTCAGGCTTGTGTTGCAGCTGAATTTAAACGTCAGCCTGAGAAGTGCAATGTCAGCTCTTTGCATGGAGAATACTGTTAAAAGAAATTTTATTTTCTCTAGTTTTGTTATTGCCTTAATTTTTTTCTCATTTATCAGAAAAAGAGGGCATAATTCTGATTTCAGTGAAATGCATCTGCTGAGGTTGATTGTCTCTCACAGTTCTTGCTCACTCAGGTTCCTGTTTATTATTGGATGTGTCCTAAAGAAACATTTTCTTTAATTCACTTAATAACTTCATGAAGATTTTCTGTTTATGCAGGTTCTTACTTCATCTTACTTTAGCATTTGAAGGCTGGATCTTTATACCTGTTAAGATTTGTGCCACAAAGAAAAAGATATTTGAGAACATTACATATTCTGCCTTCCATTCCTACAGTGATGTTGTGTTTTACTGGAGTTGAAAGTGTAATTTAAAAGGATTAATATTTGCACCTCTGCTGTTGTAATGAGCAAGTGAAAGAACAGTGTGCCTGTGACATGTTGGCAAAAGGAAAATACAGGCCATGTGTGCAACCATGATTTAAATACAAGAACTTAGTGACATGATTTTAGATGATTTTTCATCTAAACCCGTAATCAGTTTATCTGATCTCCATTACCTGCTTTTATATATTTAGAAAACAAATGCCCCTGAAACAGTTAACATGTAGATTAAGTTTGTTCTTAAAGTTTGTATTGCCATGGCTTCCTCTCCCTCCCTCTGTTCTGAAGCAATTATTTTGGTTTTGCTATAAGGTAATATCCTATGCGTGCTGGGTAATGAAGAGGTAAAGTTGCTGCTTTTGTATACTGAATGATTTATAAAAGTTGTTAACTGTAATGAGCAAAGGCAGAATATAGTGGTAACTGTAGTGTAAAAATATTATCAAATGATATAACTGTCAAATTAATTAAATTCAGTGTGATATAAATTAGGCATAGTTGTATGCAAATAGCTGTTCAGGCACTTAGCTGCTTTGTTGTAACTAGTCTGTCCAACTGATGCCAAGTAACTATTTCAGGATAAAGAGCAGCATTTGCATTTGTTATAAACTCCGTGAGGTTAACAGAGCTGCAATTCTGTTTGTGGAAATTTGGCCTAACTTGTCAACATAGATTAAAAATACTACCTGCTCTTCTTTAAAATCCTTTCTGTTCTGGATCGTGGGCTTGTATAAATTAGTGTAAATCCACAGAAAGCAAATATATGTCCTCAGGGGAGAGAGTTTGGTGTGAGGCATGTGGACATGGAGTGTTTCTATTACTAGATTTTGCAGACATTCTTGACACATCTGATAACAAATCTCTCAAGCTCTATCCTAAACTGTTTTTTTCCCACTGTCACTATTTCTAAAGCTGTGCCATCCTGCTGTCTGGAAACCAATTTCAGGTGTACAATCTAAATTACTGCAGTCCTTTGCTCCTCTGACAGTATTTTCCTCTGGCTGCTACCACCTTCTTAGCCTTCACTTTGTCACATTTGCTCTTTGTGTGAGTGAGGATCTCCTTTCTCCTGGTTTACCACTGGTCCTCTATGACAATTGGATCTTTCTCAAAATCATTGATATTGGTATGATCCTGTGTACTCAGCTTGAATATTATGATTTGTAACATTACCCCACAGCTCTTTGAAGGATTGGATTTGTTAACATGAGAGATTCCTGTGAAAGTCATCATCCTGCCTTGGAAAAAACATCAGCCCAGTGAAAGACATAATGACACAGGCAATCATAACACTTTTTTTTTTCTTTTTGGTAGCAAATCCGTAGTGTTTTATTATTGTTAGAATTATATTAATGGAGCTAGATACAACCTGTTTTAGATGCTGACATTTATTTGATTAGAATAAAACAGTCCTTTGTTATTTTCCTGTTCTTCATTGCTAGAAAATTGTTAATATTCTAGAGGAGACCAAGGACTACTGTGTCTTCATATGAGAGATATGAATGGTGAGAATTCACAGTAAAGACAAGTAGATTCATTATTGATAATGTTGCATTGGAAGTTCAGAGAATTAATCTCTGACTGGAGGAGACGGCTGTCAGACTGCACCTGCAAAGCTTTTCTTTTTGAGGACAGGTATTTCCTGACTTTGGAGGGCATGTCAGCTGTCTTTTCTAATACAAGCATAAAAAGGGAAGTGGCTCAGTATATAGCTCTGTAGTGACCCCAGATGCTTACAAAATATTTTATTTGAACAGGGGAGCTTTAACTACTTGAAAAGCAGAGGAATGTCACTAAGAACTTGAGTAAAAGTCAACATTAGATATTCCCAGAACAAAAAAGGGTCTTCAAATCTGTTTAATTTTCTATACTAACAGGACAGGAGATGTCACATATCTAAAGTTTTTTGATAGCCTCTTCTGTGAGTTCTGGCAAGCAAGAGAGAGGAATAGAGTTTGATAACAATATAGTAAAATGAGGTCAAGACTTATTGTGAAATGAGCTTCAGAGAGCAATTATAAATGATTGTCAGGATGGGAAGGTTGTAATATGCACGTGCCCCAGTGGGCTGGCCAGGTACTACTCAGTGTTCTCTTTAGCAGCCTGCAGCAGAGTTCATTAAATCTGCGGTGATATTAATGTGAGGGCCTGCATGAAGATGATTTAGCATTTAGGAAAAGCTTGAAGAGTGGAAGAATTAGTTTGCAATTCTGTTAAGGGTAAATAAAAAGAGTTAGACTTGGGTACAGGCAACAGTGCACCAGGCAGGGGAGAAGCAGGGTGTGCAGGTGCTCTGGGGAAGGGGATGTGAAGGGCCCTGAGTGAATCACAGGTCAGAGGGGGTCATAGGAACCTTATTAAAGCTCATAGTGGGAATTTCAAGTACCAAATTACATCTATGAAATCATCCTTCCATCTCCAGCAGGGAGATCTCCCTTCCCTAGTAAGAGACCTCATCTGCCAGTCCCTCACCTGGTCATGAAAAAGAGGGCATTGCTGGAAGAGTATCTGCATTCCTATATCTATATCTATATTAATTTTCTATTAGTCAATTGTTTCTTAAAATGTGTTTGCTAAGATCTAGCCTTCAAGAAAGAGAATCCAAGAATTCTAAGCCAAGCTGCATCAAGTATTTCAGATAATAAATCTGCGGGAAAGGTTTCACAAGGATGTAAGGATTGTCACATCTCGGTATGACAAAATTTTCTACATCAAAAAGACTTGAGATTTCTGTTTTGCCTATGCCAAAGACTTGAGAGTTCTGTGTTGTCTAGACCAGACAAACATTAAATATTAAACATTACCTGAGAGAATCACATGCAGGTGAAAATCATGCATGATCTTTACCTTAAAGTCCAAATTCTGAACCTTACTAATTTTGAACTGACCACTTGGTCATAATTTTTACTTTATTACTTCTTATCACTGATATTTTTCCTCCAAGGGTGGATTTTATTATTCAGTTTTTGTAGTATCAATTATAAAAATCTTTACCTAGGGCTTAAATCATTATTTTAACAGATTTTCTTGCACAAAAGTATCTTGTTTTCCAAGACTAGTTGTTTAGGTTCACTGGAGATGAGGGAATCAAAAGTATGCTTGAGACATATGGCTGGTTTCAAACCTGTACCCAACTCCTTGCCACACTTTGCCGAAGAGTGGGCACGGGTGTGTTCCTCCAGAGTAGCAACAGAACAGAGTTGTCCTGGCTCAGACTCGCAGGGCTTCCTGTGCTGCTGTGAAGGAGCTTTTAGAGGCCCAGGCAGGATTTATAAAAGCACCTACTCTAAGTATACTTAGTTTTATTATATTATTATATTTATTTATTATTTTTTATACAAGTGCATTTAGTTTTGCACCTGTAATCTGCATCTGAAAAGCACAGCTGCTTTAGTGATCCCTGTGTGTGGTGACTAATAATAATAATAATAATAATGGTATCTTCTGAGAGTTTCACACAGAGGTAAACAGTCAGTCAAACTTTTCCAGCTGTAGGGAGATGAGCACAAGAGATGACATGGCTCAGCATACTCTGGAGGAATGAGGGCTGAGTGACAGGGGAGAAACTGTGGCCAGTGCTTAACAGCAAAGGTTTTAGCATTTGCCATGTATTTATTGGTATTTGAAGTGGTATTTGGACTGAGCTCTTTGGGCTAGAGCTGCAAGTTAGGCTGATGACTGTAATTTCTCATTTTTGGCCTTGTATAGGTAAGGCTAATTAGGTTATAGAACAAAATAAGGTTTCCAAGGAACTTCCGTGAGCATAGGACTTGGATCTAATTTAATGCTCTGATTTTATTCCCATTCTGTGTGATATTTCTTACCTGCCGTTGACAATTTTGGAAGAGACAAAATATCTTAAGTGCTCCTCCAATATTTGCAGAAGCTGAGTCCTTTTCAGGAGGGAGCTGAGGGCCCTACTGGAGGCCATGGTAGGAAAATTACGGATTGCAGAGTTTGATCTGTCTCTTTAAACATATCATGCACCAGCTACAGACCCTGTCTACTGACTTACTCTTTTTTTGTTGTTTGTTTTTTGTTCCTATGACAGAATTTAAAAAAAAATAAAAATCTGAGAATCTCTGTAGCATAAGGAATAAGGTCATAAAAACTATGATCCTTTTTATATCTCTGCTACTGTCTTGCTATGCGGGCCTAGGTAAATGAGATTTTCTCTCTGTGTTCACTGCTGCCTTCCCTTAGCTTTTTTAATGGGCAAGTTCCTGGGAGCAGGGACTGTGTCCCTGTCCTTCTGTAACATGGACCCTTTAAACCCACATTTGAATTTTGTACTGAATTAGCACCCATGAGACTCATGCACTACCCCACACTTGATTGCAAACTGAAATGTAAGTCAGTAAAGAAACAGCTGTCATTAAACTGAGAAATAAAGACAGAGGTAAACATTTCTGTTTCTCAGAAATTAACCAGGTAAAAGAAATTGTTCCATTTCAAGATTATGGATTACAATGCAATCGAAAGTTAAAAAATATGTAGACTTCTAAATACAGTTAAATATTTCAGTGAAACACTCTAAATTAGGGCTGTATAAATTTAAATGGGACTTGCTTATCTCTTCTTTCATGGTCTGGTGGCTTCAGATCCTGACATTTCTTTCAAAATAGTGGAACTGTGGCAGGAAAACATAGTGATGCTGTGAATAAAAGCTACTGTTGTTTCCCAATAAAGTTTTGTTGTCAAGTAGTTCTGAAAGAGCTTGAGAAAGGACAGAGAAAGGAAATTATTACAGACAAAAAAATGCCCGAACTCAATGAGAACGGTTACCATAAAATATTTCATCCATTAGAAGTAGAAATAACACCTTCAACAGTACTGCAAGAATTTTGCTGCTTAATAGTTCAAAGCTTATTGTTGTTTTCCTTGATGAATATTGCTGCAAGATTTGTGGGTGTTAGGAATCCACTGAGGGAGTGTGTTATTGAAGCAGCTCACCTGTGCTCCTGAGGCAGCCTCTCTCCACTTGTGCTGCTTAACTCAAAACCAAGCCCTGTTGGCGGACACTCTGAACAATTTCTCTTTTTGGCTGGTCTGCAAAACACCATTTACCCTGGCCAGCACACACACTGCAGCCTGATGTGAATCTGCAAGAGTCACTAAAATAATCCTTCTGCCTTTTGAATTCAGGGCAAAACCAGTTTAGGAATATTATTATTTAAAAGATTTATGAGTAGTTAGATGATAAAGATTCTGGCCTTGATCAGCAAATATTCCCTTGCCTTGTGCTTCTTTCAGCCTCCTGAAATTTAAACTACAACTAGAACCCCAGGGGCTCCCCAAGGGCAAGATTCAGCCTGGAGCCTTTTTGTGAGCCCTCGGGAGCTCAGCCTGGGGCTCACCAGGGATCTGTGCTCAGCTGCTGACGACACTGGAGGCTGAGACTGTAATTCAGGTCTCCTATCTGCATATTTGGATTTCATTAAAGAAATGGATAGACAGAAACTGATTGGAACATCTTGATGTGAACAAGCAGATTTTGTCGCTGTAATGCCCAGCAGAAACTGTAAATTGTTTGTTGCGTGCATTAGGAGATGAATGCTGGCAAATGGCAGCTGTGAATTCATAAGGGAAATAGAAATATCTGCTTTTCTGGCCAGATGTCAAATCCCTTTCTTGGATCATGTATAAGCTTTAAAGAGAAGAGGCATTGATTTTGAATTCAGACCTAATATCTGGTGAAGGGAGAAGAGACATGTAAAGACGTTTTTAAAGCATTTGAGAATTGCCAGGTGCGGTCTGCTCAGAGCTGTACTCCACTGCCATCGGAACTCTGGACTACTGATTTTATATATCTGGAATGCTTGAGGGATGGAATCTGAAAAGGTTTGGAGTAAATTATCTCTTGCTTACAAGTTACAAATGCAGGAAAAGGACTCCAAAGAAAAATTTCCATGCTGATGTTGCTTTAAGAAGTGTGAAGGTAAAAGAGACTTCTAAAACAAGAAACTGGAAAAGCCAGTTATAGTCTTTCAAAATGTTGGTACCTGTGGGGACAGCAAGAGGAAGTAGAAAGGCACTAAAACCCCAGGAAAACGTGCCAGTGTTCAGAAAATTCAGTGTAGTAGATTGAAAACTCCAGCACTGAACCAAGCAGTACATGTGAATGGGCAGGGATGTGCCACTCATCCTTACAGCAATGTCCCATGGTAGATGGATAATGTCTCCACAAGACAATCAGTTTAGGAACAACAAATTTTCAGCTGATAGAAGGAGATTTTATCTTCTTCTATACAATTACCCATCCTATCTAAAGTGCAGGCCTCTAATGAACATAGAATTACTAACCAGAGTTATCCTTGAGGTAGCATGTGGGAGACAAATTGGAATTTTATGGGATTTTTTTTTCTTCTCTTCTTTTTTTCTATTTTTATCCTTGTCAATGAGAGTGATTCACAGATTTGGCAGGCAGAAGTCAATCAGGGCCATTGCTATTTTAGGCCTTGAAAATTATCTCACAAAATCAAGAACATAAATTAAATGCACTTTTTCTCATTTGGAAAGTGTCAAAGGTTAAAAGACATACAAATATACATCACTTCTCCATGAAGATTTTGTAAGGCTTGAGCATAATTTGCTAGCAAAAGGAAAATTTAGAAAAGGAGCTGTATGTTTAACTGATGAATCTGTCTGGGAACTCCATGGGAAGTTGCTTGCATTTAGCAGCTTCTATTCATAGGAGTTTTAAAAAAAACCCCTTGTAAACCTTTAGGTTTGCGTGAGTGACTGCATGTTACTCAGATGCCAGCTGGGGTTAAATCATGATGTATTACATTTATTATCTGGTGAATTTGGATTTTTTTTTTTTCCAGGCTGAATAGGCATAAACATGTCACAGTTTTGAGTAAATTAGGTTTTAAAATCAAATATATCCAGGTAATATTGTTTCTGGGTTGTTTTTGTTTGTTTTTTTGGGGGTTTTTTTTTGTGTGTAAATAATAAAAATTTAAATTCTTATCTGATTTTAAAATAGTTGTCATTGACTGGAAAAAGACTTATTCTGAAGACAAGTTTCCAAGTGAATGGCTGTTACTGTATAAAAGTTGTCTAGTTGTTTTCATTTCTTTATTGGGTATAACAGCATTTTTAGGGGAAAATAATACACATGGAAATGTGAAATCTAGTCTATGTAATTTTCCACTGATACAACAGCTGCATTTCCTTTCTGGAAAAACTGCTGTCAGCGATATTTTATACCTGAATATTGAGATGAAGAATGTAAACAGGCCAAACTTATGTAAAAACAGAGACTGTTAAATAATGAATAGTCATACACTCCCTGATGTCTTGTCATCAAAAACATTTGTGATTTTTCTGATGTTCACTACTTGTTTCAGTTCTTGTGAAGAGCAGTGGAAAGAATATTCACAATATTGTCCTCAAGCTGCATGCTGGCTTTGTCTGTGTAGCACTTTGTTAAAGGGGGCTTAGGACCAGCAGTTTCCTGATGTGCCAGTGCAGTGTGTGCTTCAGTCCCATGGACTCCGTTCTGTGAGAGTTCCAAGAGCCAGGAATCCCCCGTGCTCATCACACAGCCCTGGTCGTTGCCCACTGGAAGAGTGATCTGCTGGAGCCTGCTCTGAAATCAGAGAGGTCGATCTGCATCAGGCACTGGTTGGGCTCAGCAGGAGCTGGGGGATGATCCCTTAAAACCATCTGCCATAGGCACCTGAAGGTGATTTCTGTCCTGAGAGTCTCCCTCAGTGAAACAAAGGCAAAACCAACTTTCCCCCACCAGCTGCCTTCCACTCCCATTTAGTGATGCACGATGGACCTCAGAAGAGGTAAGAACAGGAACAAGTGAAGTGGGACTGCTTTATTAAAATGTTTGATCTTTGCTGTGAAGTCATCACCATAGGATCCCTCCATCTCAAAAATTGTTTGTTTGGAATCTCACCAAGAGCCATTTTACCTTGCAGAAATGCCAGAATAAATGTATCTGTTAGGAAGGTGCAGCTGAGGCAGGGATCTAGCTCATACTGTTATCTTGCTGTATTTTGGAAATAGTACCATAGTGAGGCAGACCTTTTAGTTTTTATTTGTAAAGTTTCCAGCTAGAGCTGGCATTTTGTTTCAAACATAAAATCTAGCTGAGCCAGTCAAAAAAGCCCCAAACTCCTTGGCTTGCTGGTAACTGTAAATAGATACTACCTAATGTGGATCACTGCAACTGAACGCTTCCAGGCATTCACACTCAATTCGTGTTTAATTAATGACATAATTAAAACAACTAAAGGCTCAAAGTTTCTGTTTTAAATATGTTCTAAGATATAGGAGTGTACAGGTGTAGAATACCAGCTATTTATGGATGCTCAACAGACTCTCCTTCTAAATCTGCTAAGGGTTATTGTTGACTATTTCTGTTTCCCCTGTTCAAATGACAATCTCCTCATTTTTGGCTATAAACAGGTACCATATGCTCAAAGAGCTGATGGGCTTTACTGTGGTTGTCTCTGATATTATTGATTCACAGAATTGTGAAAGAGCAATGTCTGAAGTGACATGTTGATCAAAATTTGTGGATTTGAATTTTAGACTCTGGTAGTTTTAGTGTACTTATTAATTTATTAAACTCCCAAATTTATATGGACAAAAAACTCAGCTCTAAAATTCTTTGTAATGCCGAAGAGTTTCATTTTGCAAGAACAAGAAAAAAGGGAGGGTAATAAACCAGCCCAATTATTATTGGTTCACTTCAAAGTACTCAAATTACACAGTTCAATTACTGGGGCTGTAAATGCCCTTTTTGTTTTGTTTTTTTTTTTCCTGTTTCATTATATTGCTAATGTCCAAGGGAAGTCTAAGGTCCCACTTGTTTTCCTTGGGTGGTTCTTTTGCTCTGTCCCTTGTCAGGCTGTTCCCTCCCCTGTGGGCACAGCCAGCCAGAGCATCTTCCCCAGGGGACAGGACAGGTCTGGGGAAGGCTGTGTCAGTGGTCCCAGCTCTGTGAGCAAACCAGGCCAGCATTGTGGGCACAGGACTATGCACGCAGTCTCTGGTAGGAGCCCAGGATGCCGGTTCTGACCCTGGCAGTGGTAGGAGTCACAGCACCAGCTTCATTCTCTGCTTCTGCCTCTTCCTACCCCACGACGCAGAACGGTCCCAAGTGGGACCAGCACTGGCTGTGTGGAACACTGAATGGTTACCCAGGTCCTGAGCTGCCCTCTCTCTAGTGGTTTCAACACTTCTGGGGCTTCCAGAGAAGCTCAAGGAACCCCTCAATGGGATTGGGATTCCTGCTGTGCCTCTGGTCAGCCCTGGGCAGCGGCTGCAGCCAGCGTTGGCCTGGCAAGGGCACCGACCTGGCCCCAAACCCAGCCCGCTCCGGCTCCGCCAGCCCAGCCCTCTGCCAGGCCAGAGCATGGGTGAGGCTGGGGAAAGGATCCAGGATAAAAATCAGCCTGGTCTGGCTAAGCAGGAGTGGGAGGCTGGCGGGCAGATGGAGCAGTGGCTGGCGGTGGCATGAAGGGGACCGGTGTAAGGGGCCACGGTCACCGCTGCCAGGACAGCACAGTGCCACACCTGGGAGCTGGGGCCTCCATAGACATGGCATCCTCAGCAGTACATTCACCACAGCACACAGAATTTCTCTCCTTCAGCAGCACCAGCTAACAGCTCTTAACAAATCATGGTCCGTGCACTGAGAACGGCCTGCTTAGAATTTGCTAATTTTTCCTACCAAAGGAGTGCAGACAATTAGACTGGAACCACCTCAGAAGCTGAAGGGTGAAAGATGTTGAGAACTTCAGAAACTTTGTGATCTTTTGTTTGAGTTATATCGCAAAATCCTGCGCAATGCATACCAGTGCCTTGCTCCCTACAAGACTGTGTTGTTAGCATGCATAATGGGTCTACCAGTAGTTGGAGAAAGTAGAAAAAAAAAAAAAAAAAATTGAACCCCATGAGAATTTTCATTTTCTGATTGCTGAGGTTGCCCTGGCTGAATTAGCATTTCAGAGCTTACACTGGGATAATCCATGCAGCAGTTAATTTCAATGTTTTACTGCTATAGCAGTGTAAATCCTAGTAAATTAATTTCTATAATGCTCAAGAAGACTCATTTTTAGACATTCCCTTTCTCATTCATATTTAATAAACTCTGAAAATTTGCATTAGGACATCTATGTAAATCTCTTGGTTTTTTACTTGTGAACAAAGGCAACTATTGATATTTAAACAGAAGGCTACAAGGAAATTAATGATACTTAGTCAACCATTTTCTAACTGACAGACCTCTTTTCCTTAGGTGGATTCTCTCCAATTCTGTTTTTAAAATATCTACTTTCCTCACTTGAGACTGGTGTTCATGGTCAAATAGTCTAAACCTTGAGGGGCATGTGCTTCAAATAATATTTTGATGTAGTGCCTCTGTTTTTTCCTTTTGATTTAACAAATCAGGAATTTTGCAGAAACACAGGTTAGAAGAAACTTTTCTGCTGAGCTCTGTTTATAACTTCTTGCTAATGTGCTGTCTTGGAGAAGCTGTAGTCTCCTCTGGGATGCAGCTGTGAGGGCAAGAGGGAAAAGAAGGAATTCAAAAATATGCAACTGATCATCAATCACAGTAATGACTGTGCACAGCACCATAAGAGAACCATCCTACTTACACCCTATTTTTCTTATAAATTTTTCCATGATGTGCCTGAGAAAGGGAACAATAATTTAAAATAAGTACCTGGTGGAGTTATATCAAATATCTTTCCACACTGATTTTTGGTCCTTACGTTTCAGTCTCCTGGATCAGGCAAAGGGCAGAGTTATAATTGCGCATCACACTCACTTTGTTTCTTCTCGGACAAAAGCAACATAAAGTCAATGACATATTTTGGAGGCAGAATAAAAAGCTCATAGATATAAATTACTTAAAAATAAAATGAAGCAAATGGAGTGTCTTAGGATGAATATTTAAAAGTTAAGTATCTTTCTCCTGCAATGTCATAAACTCTGCATTTTGCTTTCATAACTCCATTTGTCCTATTATTCTAGCTCGAAACTTCTAAAATCTGCAGAGAACCCTTAAAACTTCATTTTAAATTCATTGCATGTCAGTGTAACTAAACACTGACATATTCTGCACATGAGAACTGCAGAGCATTTATCTGCAGAGAATGACCAAACCCCTTGGGGTAAAGGTATTTGCTATGGATAAACAAAGCTGCATGCACCATCTTCACAAGGTTTTAGGTTTTATTTTTAGTGTTTCTAATGGTGGAAAGTACTGTTTACTACCGTTCTACTTGTGTCCTGCCTTAGTTAACCCCCTGGGAAAGATGTCGTGGGAAATCTGCCCCTTCAGGTGGGCAGGGTGAGAGAGGGAACCGAGAGGCAGCATGAGGGGCATGGAGAGGAGTTTTGTGATTGGGAGAGGGTATAGAGAGGCAAAATCGTGATAAATAAGTTTGCAGCTGGTAGAAAGAGGCTGAGAGATGAGGAGCATGGAGTTCATGGACAGGACTGGGCTGAGCTAGTTTACAAAGAAGGAAAAATTGATAGTATTTCAAGGGGTCAAATAGGAAAACCAGGAAAATTCTTCTCCAGATATCAGTCAATAAATACCTGCAAGCAGAAAAAATAGAGAGCAAAGAGTAAGGCTTGAGAAACTTGATAGTTTTTCCCCTTGTAGTGGGTTCACAGGATTGGGGATTTATTATAAAAAATAACTTGTAAAAAATGTTGTAAAAAATTAGATATTATTTGCTAAATTTCCAGAAAGGGTGTTAGGCTGGAGAGTTGAACTAATTTAATAGCTATTGTCCAGATCTGTAGAAAATGGCACACTGTCATCAAGGTAAGAATTGCTCTACTCAGCATTCTAGCAACAGAGACTGGTATCTCTGGCTCTCCTCAACCAGTTGCCCCAATAAAAGCCTATGCAAGAAAAAAGAAAAAGCGTGGGCAGGCATTTGTGTAGGATGGATGCTCATGAAGGTGGTATATACGCTTTAAAATTTACATACTCTCAGACACAGTTACTTACTCTCACCTCTCACCAGAGGGGGTTCCTTATATTCTCTTCAATGAGTGCTATGAGAAAGGACTTTTTGTTATATTTTTGCAATGTACCTTCTGAAACATGTTGTCAAAAAGAATAATTGTTTGGCAAACCTTCTGAATAGATAATACTCTCAAAAATTTCACTCCTTATAGAGAGTTTAATGAAACCCTTTATTGACCCAATTTAATCAAACTTTGTACTTCCCCCTTTTATTGATTAAGTTTTCAATAGAAAATGTTACAGCTGCTGATCAGTGGCTGTAATTTAGAAATTAATTTTTCCCGGGCTGCATAGCTCTGAGGGGTCCCTGCCATCCATGCTGTCATTGCAGTAGATGTGGTAGCTGGGCATAAAGTTGTCAAAATCCATTTCCTATAAACTCTGATTGCTTTGTAAATGGGGAGGAGGCTGTCAGGGCCCTGAGGGCACTAATGGGGTTCCTCTGCCCTGAGCAGTCTCACCTGGATCCCCCCAGCCCTGCTCCAGGCCAGGTGTGCTCCATCTAGGCTCAGGTTTGCTCAGTGCCCTGCCCTGGGATTTCTGTCTCCAGCCTCATCTCCTGAGGGGCTCTTTGGGATTCCTGGACTGACCCAAGATTGGTTCTTTCTCTTGCTGCATCTGTTGAGGGCATCCTTGGGAGAGCCCTACTTGTGCTACTCCCCAGCAGAGGTGACCTGCCAGAAAAGGGGGCAGCTAAGATGGTTTATGAGATGTAAAGAAATGGAAATGAAAAGGGAAAGAGTCTTGTTCCCACCTGAATAGGTAGGATAGCCACAGGTACTGAAAGGAAATGAAAAAAACTAAAATGCTCAGCTGCTGGGGAAAAAGAAAATGGAAAACAGCAATTGATGACCCAAGGGATGATCTCTGCAAGGACAGAGACAGGGCCTTCACTGCTTTAGGCTTGTGGAAATGCAGATAGGAAGAGGACTGGATATTCATGCTGAAACAATGGGAACTGTGTATTTCTGCCCAGCAAAGGGCTGTATAGGAACTGACCAGAGCACGATGTGTGGAACTACTCCACTAATCCTCAGTAGGCTTATGGGGGACAAAACACTAATGCTGATGGGAAGGAGATGGATGGAGCAGGTGCTGAGTCCAAACCAATGCTATAAATTTGACTTAGAGCAGAGTGGGTGTGCTCTGCATGGCTGGACACGTATCTGTAAAGATACTTTCATATACAAGATGTAAGAAGAGAAAAAGGAGTTTAGAAGAAAAATGGAGCATGGGGGAGCAGAGGAATGCAGTGAGGGAATAAAAACAAATTTTTTGAGAATAAAAAATGAAACAGGCAGACATATAGTTAATGCAGAGAGAAGATAGCAACATAAATATATTCACTTGTGTGACTCATTTGCTCTTTCTTTGCTGGCAGATTCTGCTTTAATTATGTATCTGTGAATCTAATAGTGGTGAACTGTGTATATTTGAAATACTTAAATGTAGGTAATTACTAAAGAGACAACACTGTCCTACAGCCACCCCTTTGCCTTTGCTTCCCATTGTGGTATTTAGTACAACTAGAAGCACCACTGGGCTTAGCTTTGGATGTTGGTGTTGAATTTTCCCTTCCAAAGCTCAGGTACTACACTGGCAGCTCTGCCAAGTCAGACAGACTTGTGGCTGATTTCCCAGTGCATGTGTGATACCACTGGATATAAGGAGAAAACTCTTCTATTTGCTGAAACATCACATTGAATGATTTATGGCAGACAAATAAAGATGTATATGTGAGCTCTCTAAGTGGAACTGGTGTCAAAGGAAAAGATTGAGAGGAAGAAAAAGATTGCAAATATCCAATTAATTTTGTTTATTTATGCCCACAAACTTTGAAATATTAATAGAGAATGCATAAGTAATTGATGGACTACATATATTTTTTCATTATATTTATGCTGAGATAGGCAGAAAAGTCATTTGACAAAAGGCACAGGCACATTACAACAAAATAAACTGTTGTAGGTTAGGCCTGGAGCTCCCCAACTGCTGGCAGTGACTGAGCACCTCTTTCCCAGAGCAAATCCCAGGACTTTCCTTGAGCCTTATGGGTCTTTTCCTGGTCTGAACAACCTTCATATCAAATGGTGGGTCAGTATTTCACTTGCTATTTAACACAATGAATTGAAGGTATGCTTTTTAAGCAGTTTAACAGCCAAAATAAAACTAATTCATACCCCAAGGGCAAATAAAATCTATTAATATAAAGTATTAAAACTCTGATAGATTTTAATGCCAGACTCATGATTTTTGTGAGTGCTGGGATTGCCAGCAGACACTTGTCTGAGTTGTGGAGCAGACTCTCTGGAGGGTGCAGGAGGTGGCATGCATTAGCAGAGTGGGAAGCAGCATTAAACAAGGGCTTCTTTTTTCCTAAGTTAAGAATTTTTCCTTTTAGAATAGAAAAAAATAGAAGGGGAAGAGTTGAAAAGATGGAACTGCTAGGAACACTGTCTTAATTCTACTTTCATTTATATGGGGTGAGTTCTGGCAGGGCAGCCAAGCTCAAGGCCCTGTGCTGGATGTCCCCAGCTTGCTTTCCTCAGGCTGTCTGAGCTCACTGAAGGTGTCAAGACCCCCTGGACAATAAACCTCCCATGCGTGCCAAACTTCAAAGAAGTAACATAAACACCAGAGTGCTTCCATATCTCTGTGCAGGGAGAGAAAACTGCTGAATCCCAGGAGTTTCCTGGTGCAGATCTCTAGGGACTGTGACAAACCTGGTGATGCTCTCCTGCCTCCCCTTTAGCTGCTGCCATTGCTGGCAGTGCCCACTCTGGCACAGATCAATCCATATGCCTATTCTCTTTAGCCCAGATGCCCATCCTGTTGGATAGGGTCCCAGTGTCTCTCTTTCCAGCTGAAGCAGAACAAGAAATACCTTTAATTTTAGTGCAGGCTACTGTCCCTGTTGACCTTTTCAGCTTCTGAATCTTTAGCTTTCCCCTGTTCTCTGATGTTTGGCATGAATAATTAAAAGTCTGGGGAGAAAAGAATACAGGAAATTCTCTGGTTTTTATCTTAAATGCCACCATTGTATTGATGATAATTTAAAGATTTGCATATCTCTGGATTTGGTTTGTTTTTTTTTTTATTTCTCAAGCTATCCTATTAAAAGAAAGGACAACTAGGACAGTGCAATGGTGGTCAGGAGGATCATTTCTCTGCCAGCACCATATCAGTCTTCCCATAGCCACCACCTCATTTCCCTTGTTGATAAAACTGGCTGATAGCTCTGTACCAAATCTTGCCAGCAAAGACCTTGGGGAGCCATAATATCAGAAACTGTTTCCTCCTGATGCTTTTGGTACTACCCAATCTGGGGCCAGAGATCTGCTGATGCTTTTCCTGGTGACAGTGCTGATGGTGGCTCCTGGTTTCCTTTCCCAACAAGTTGTGCTAGTGTGACTTGGAGGGCAATTTGTTTAAGCTGTATTATTACTTCAGAGATTATTATTGTTGTTGTTGCTGCTGCTGTTGTTATTTGCAGTATCTGTATTATTAGAGAGTACAGTATTAAAGTGTGTCAGTGGAGTCAGACAAGCATTTTCTGAAAGCAATTCATCCCCATTAATCCCTGATAGTGACTCATTTGTCTCATTTGTTTAAGTTAAATGCAAAAGTTTATGCTGATGTTTAAGCATTTAGAGTTAGTTGAAATTTGTGTTTGTGTAGAGCATTGGCTTGAAATTAAAACACCATGTTACAATATTGATATATCAATATTGATATTGATATATATCAATTGTATATCAATATCAATATTGATATATCTATCCTTCTTTCCTCTGTTCCAACCTGAATGTCCATATTCTTGTGGGCTTCTGAGTGGACACTACAGCAAAGCAAGCAGCCAAAGTCAGACTAATATTTTGCAAGTTGTCTCTTCTGTAGAAGGCTTATTCAGCCACTCCTGAGCAGAAGTGCCTGTTCTGTGCTTCCTACCTGGATTTTGTCAGCAGTGAATTGACTGCAGTGCCTTCACTCCTACTCCTTCACTCACAGTCTCACCTCTTTTTGCATAAGAGAAAATTGCAGCCAGCAAAAACATCCCTGTCCACCCTTTTGGGGTACACATTAATTTATCTTAGGGACCTGCAGAAAAAAAATTCAGTGAAGTGCGCACAGTAGCTTGTAATGTAACAGTGAGAGTTTTGCTTTGCTTAGTAGTTAAGTTGCCCATCCAAATGTCATGAAGATTTTTATGTCTCTCTTGTCCATAAATTGCATCAAGAGCCCTTCCAAATTCAAAGCTGATATGGGGGTTTTACTGTCTAGGGATGTTGCCAAATTAGCCCTAAATCTGCATTATTAATTTTGATGGTTTAAGAGCCAATCTTTGGTATTTTTCATTCACTTTTTCCTTGCTTAGGGCTTGGGCTGTCTCCACTGCATGTTGCACTATAGAGAGAGCCCTGCTCATCCTTGTTGCTTCTCTGGAGCACTCTGTATCCAACAGAATTATTTGCTTACAGAACGTTTAAAAAGAGACAAAAATCCTGATAGTAAGTGGTTAACAGGTTTGCTATCCTCTCCACTGGGCCCAGGATTGTCCCCTTTTATTTCAAAACATGTTAGATTAAGTGCAAGGCTTTTTTTGACAGCCTGGACTAGTTAGCAGTTTATAAGTACCTCTTTCCCAGGCTGGGCTGACCTAGCAGGAACCTTTGCAATGCTGGGTAAATACAATGAACCATTCAAGTGGAAAATCATTTTAATAAATAGCATTTTAGTAATACCTTTGGTTTGCCCTCTGAATCCTTATTAATAAATCTCCATTACTCTCACTTGGCCTTACCTTCCTGTTTGGTAGAATGTTTTTGGTTTTTTTTTTTCAGTCGCAGCATTAAAGATTCATCCATTGTTTGGAGTAATTCTTATGCAATGCAAATCTAATAGACTTGATGCATAGCATTTTCTTTAGGGTAAAAGCTAACTGCCTTTATTCAGCTTGCCCAATGCCTTCTGAAGGAGCCCTTATACAGCTCATGTCATGTCAACAGCAATCATGGCCTGAGTGGTGGCGCATGCAAATCAGCAGCTGCTCTTTAGCTGGGCTGGAGGAGTCACATAATGAGTTTGCCAGTAAGTGCAAGGGTAAATCTCATTTAATGCTGACTGTCTTCCAGAAGATCACTCTGTTATCTTTGCTCTCTCCACCCTGCCCAGCCAGCACTGAGTTGCCACCTCTGCAGTGCCCATCACCTGCCAAACCCAGCCAACAGGGTTTTTTTTGTTGGGAAAATAAAACAGGAGTTTCCAGCTGGCTTGGTGTTTGCTTTCTCCAAAGTTACAGCATGGGGTGGAAGCAAGCCCCCTGTCACTGCAGCTGGGTCCCTGGAGGATGTGGGGACCTTGCTATAACCTCAGAGTTGTGTATTAGAACATCAAGACAGTTGGGAGAAAATGCTGGCCTAAGCAGCAATTCTGGTGCACTGTCTTGTTTTTTCTTTTCCCTCCCAGGTATGGAGATATGATGGGAAACCAGTCAGAAATGCAAACTAAGGCAGCCAAGCTAACCCAGGAGTCTGAACTGTTCACTATTCCAGAAGGGTGGGGAGGTGGATTGACATCTTTATTTAGTATGACGAAATTCTGTTGTGATTGGAGATGTAAATCTGGTTTCACAAGTGGATGAAAATTGCCATTCCTGATCCATACCATGCAGGCTGATGTCAGTGAGAACTCCATGGATTTCCTCTTGCTGAAAGAAGCAAAGGATGCTAAAAACTGTTTTATACCTGTATTTTTCTAGCAATAATTTCTAAGATGTTTGTGTGTGCTTCAAATTTACTGACAGTTTATGTCATGTCCTCAGAACACAGGTTTTCAAAAGAGGGAGAAGTTATAGGAGTCTCACAGAGAGTAAAAAAAGGAAATAAGGTCTGCATGGGAACATTATACACTGCAAACTGGAAACTTCCCCATTGCCTTCCTTTCCTTCTACCAGCCTCTTCTCAGACAAAATCTTTGCCTATTGGTTTTCATGAGAATCAAAACTATTCTAATATTGTTTTCTTATTGGATTCCAGCTCTATGAGGTTGTAATGGAATAACCCCCTGGTTATTCCAACCTCTCGATGCCACAGTACAATAGCATTGTTCTACTGATGGATAAATAAGGCTTTTAGGATCCCAGTGGGTCCTGGTTTGTTCTGGAAGAAAGGCCTGGTGAGGAGGAGAGGAGGAGGAGGGAGTGCTTTTTGCAGTTCAACTGAAGCATCACTCTGCCCTTGCTTAGCTGTACTTTAGTTTGTGTGAGGTTATGTCATTTCTTTGGCCATGCCAGATTGCACAAGAGACAAAGCAGTGCTCTGGGTTGGTAGATCACAATTGAGTTTTGAGGTGTCTGGAGCTACTAAACCCTTTCAGTAAGATGGTTTCCTGCTGTCTTGCAAGACAAGTGGGCAGGAACCAGGAACTGTTTCAGGGGAGATAAGTGGTTTGGGTTTGGTTTTGCTTTTAACATATATATTTAGAAAAAAATAATTTGGAAGTATATGTGAATCTCTTTGCTCTGCTTCTCCTTTGGATCCTGTTCTCTTTCTTTTTGTGGAAGATTTCCTTGGTGACTCTTAGAGTGAAAATACTTTTCAAACATCAAAGAACAGTAATGTATCAAAAAGAGGAGATTTTGCTATTGGAAAATAAACTAAGAGCAGTGCAAATGCCACCTGGGTTTTTCAGGTAGTGCCTGCTGCTTTATGCTGCTGTCAGTGCTCATCTAGTCATTGCTTTTTCATCTCTATTCCAAAATTTTGTGGGGAAATGAAGCACAGTTCATTCCCACAAACTGCTTTGGGCTTACAGATTTCTCTCTTTACCCCTCACTTCACCCTTTCTGCCCCCTCCCTTCTCCCCCGCAGCCTTCGTGCAGCCTGACAATCCTTTGCTTAATCCCAGAGAACATATTTTTGGTACTGACACAATAAAGAAAAAAGAGACAAATTGATTTGCATTTCTTATCTGGGAGATTCACTTGCAAAATCTAGTGCGGTTTCACTGATGCAGAGGCAGGAGAGATGATCCTGTAAATCTGACATATCTTTATTGAGGCTGAGAGGAAAGGCAGTGGGAGGATGGTCTGAGCTCACTACAGGAAATCATACTGTAGGTAGCTTTTTTATCTCAACACATATTTCACAGAGGCCTTCCTGGCTGGTTTGGAGATGCCCTCCCTGTGCCACAAGCACCCAGTCCCAGGTAATCCAGGTGCATGAAACTCCTGCTTCCCTTTGGCTTGGTTAAAAGTGAACAGGGGGACCAGATCCCTGCCAGATGGGATGTGCACACACCCTGCCACTCCAGCCACATGGTCTTTATTTTTACACAGATGCATGTGCTGAGCCCAGTGAATCATTCAGCTCCAGTGACAGTAGAAGTTTGCCCTCCCCCCGCTACTTCTCTGTGTATGAGGGCTTGAAAGGCAGATGTAGCCAGAGTAGAAAAATCACTTTACAGAGGTGTCTGGAGGTCTCCTCCTTCCCAGAGCTGCCAGAGTTGTGTCATGCAGGTTTCCTCTCCACGAGGCTCAAGTTGTGAGCAGTTACTTCTTATATGTCCTATGACAACCTGTGCTGTCCTGTTACTGTCAGTGCCTCTCTGCCACCTGAGGAGCAGAGGGGTGAAGAGCCTGTCCTGATCATCCACTGTCAGAATTCCCTCTCCTCTTTAAAACAGGTGCTTGGTCAAAGTCCAGCAGCAGCAGTGACCTATGTCCTCTTTTGGACTACCAGGTGTGCTTCCAAGTGGACCTCAGAGGGGTACTCTAAGCATAGCTTTGGGCAAAAAGAAAATAAAAACTGAGAGGTGGAAAAAGACAAGTATAATTGGCTGGATGAGACAGGAACCTCCTTGGGTGCCTCTGCACTCAGCACTTAATGCAGCCTCTCAGAGCTGAACTACTCATGCAGTAGGCAGGAGGTTGCCCACGCCTTGGATCACTGTGTTCTCTGTTCAGGTGACTCCACCACCTCTCAGGCATGTCTAGGAACATGGAATTGAAGGAAATGTGGGGTTTTGCGTGCCTGATGCTGAAACAAGCAGAAATTGCAGATCAGTCATAGAGAAATGAAAGTGCTGCTCTGGGAGCTGGTTAATCTTTCAGAGCTTACATCTGCTCCGCTTGCAGCAGCTGCACAGACACCCTGTGCTCACTGGGGTCACCCTGTTTTACAGCAGTATAAAGGAAGAAATGGACTCTTACATATTGAGTTTTCATTGCCTGATGCTTCTTGTGCTCCTCTCCTTCCATTCTTCCCTTCATGGCATCTTCAGAGCTGCTTGCTCCAACTATGAGATCACAGGATAAAAAAACCTTGAGATTACTCAGGGCAAGATCCAGGCAGGTGTTGAGAAGGAGAGGTGTCCAAAGATGGAGATTCCACAGCGTCTCTGGGCAACCTGTTCCAGTGCTTGATAACTTCAGAGGGAAAAGGTTTTTTCTTGTGTTTGACCAGAACGTCCTGTGCTTCAGTTTGTGCCCATTTCTTGTCCTCTCCCTGGACACCACCAAGAAGGGTCAGGTTCAGTCTTTGTACTTTTCCATCAGCTATTTCACACACTAATGAGACAGTCATGAACCCTTCTCTTCCCAGGCTGAGCTCCCAGCTCTCAGACTTTCCTCACATGAGCAATGCTGTACTCCCTTCACTGCATTGTGGCTCTTGGCTGGACTCATCTGAGTCTCTCTTGTTTGGAGGAGCCCACAAAGGGGTCCAGATGTGCCTCACCAGTGCTGAGCAGAGAGGAAGGATCACCAAAAGCCAGAACACTCAGTCAAAACCATTGCCAGTTGTGCAATTTGTTGCAGCAGTTCTGTAGCCCAGGCCATGGAGCAGATTAACTTCAATTAATTTTCCAATTTTACCTTATGCTATATCAGCAGAGTAGTTTGCTATTTGGCCTTGAGTAGTCTCTTCTGAATGGCAAAGCAATCCAATCAATCCAGGCCCACTGCTGAGTCTGTGATGAAGTGATTTTTGGTTCTGGCCTGGTTCATGGGTAATTTTCTTGTTCTGGTTTTTCATCTTGGCTTTGTTCAACCAATATAGAAATCATGATGCCAAATGGAGACAAATGGCACTTAAATAGTTGTGTTTTGAGGATTTCTAACTTGGATTTTGTGATTTACCTGTCTTTGAATTCTTATGAATGCCAGTAAATTGAAAACAATACTTTCCAATTTATTTTAAAATGTTCACATCATTCATTAAATACATGATGACAAATACTCTATAGTCCTTTGGTGAGTGGGCTGGTAGCCTGTGTTATTTAGAGACATTTTTGAATTGATACACTCAATCAATTCTTCAACAGTTCTGCAAGGTTGAGGTTTTTTCATTGGATTAATCATTTGTGAAATCTGTCAAGTAGCCATCACCCTCATGATGCTATTTTTGTCACTTCTATCCTTATGTAGAGCTAGATATTTATTATGATAGCAGACTGTAATATTCCTATAAGATTCCTGTGAGGTGTTAGTCATTGTGGAAAGGCTTTTTTTGCTAAATATATCCTGGGTTGCATATAAAGAAATGTGACCAGCAGGTTGAGAGAGGTGATTATCCTCCTCTGCTCCTCTCTCCTGAGACCCCACCTGCAGAGCTGCCCCCAGCACACGAAGGATGTGGAGCTGTGGAACAAGTCCAGAGGAGGCCATGAGGGTGCTCAGAGGGCTGGAGCACCTCTGCTCTGGAGCCAGGCTGGGAGAGCTGGGGGTGTTCAGTCTGAAGTAGAGAAGATTATGAGGAGACCTTAGACCTCTTCCAGTGCTTAAAGGGGCTCTAAGAGGCTGGAGAGGGACTTTGTCAAAGGACTTGGAGGGACAGGACTAGGGGCAATAGCTTCCCACTGCCAGAGGACAGAGTTAGATGGGATATTAAGAAGAAATCCTTCCCTGTGAGGGTGGGGAGGTCCTGGCACAGGTTGCTCAGAGAAGCTGTGGCTTCTCCATCCCTGGATGTGTTCAAGGCCAGGTTGGACAGGGCTTGGAGCACCCTGGGATAGTGGAAGGTGTCCCTGCCCATGGCAGGGGGTAGAATTGGATGGTCCTTCAGGTCCCTTCCAGCCCAAACCATGCTGTAATTTTGTATTCCGTTCATTTTTTGTAAGAAGATGATTTCTCTGCTTACAGATTGCAGGGCAGAAAGATCATGTTCCTACCCATTTCCTATTCTAAACATCAGACCAGTTTAAGGAGGGATTCTCTGTAATAACTCTGTGGTTTTGCTTCATCATCCAGTATTATCTCTCCTTGTACCAAATGTAATAAATATACACCCTGTTTTAGATGCTTCTGGAAAGGGGATAAAGGCAGTGTGCAAAATCCAGCTGTGGCTCCTAAGACAGGCCTGCAGGTTGTAAGAACCATCAACGTGGAGACAACCACAGGATCTGACATCACTTGTTCTGATCATAATTCATCTTTCAGTTCTGATCAATTGCTGGTACATAACTTGTTCCAGACTTTTGGAATAGGGGTACTGGCCCAGGAGGTACTTCCTAAAGTATAAATCCCCTTTTCATTCTAGTCCTCTTCCAGGCATAGAGGTGTCAAACTCAGGCACCTTTGGCTTTTGTGCTTAGCATGCAGTCTGGTATTTGGAGCCCCATGTCTGTGTGCCTGACCAGTTATGAGGCTTCCCTTTGTTTGTATGGGTTGGTTGCTCTGTCAGCTGTACCTCCCACATGAGATGCGAGGTGTCCTTCTGTCCCAGCCAGCCCCTTCTGTGAATGTGTAGGGACTCTAAAATTATCAACTAAGCCTTTTTAAAGAGCTTTGGTAGCTGTTCCATGAGTTTTCCAAACTCCCTGGGAAGTATAATCTGTAAGCACAGTATCTTGACATCCTCACAAAAAAATTATCTTGGAGCAACCAAGTGAAAGGTTAGAACTGTTGAGTGTTTTAATCAATAATATATGAGTTGGATGAGCAGTATACTGTACTTTGCAGTGCGCAATCAATAATACATTTTTTATGCTCACCTTTTTAATCCTCAGAAAAACTACATCAAAAATTTCACCCTAGACTGCCCACGAGAATCAATAATAGAGAAAGGTTGCCTCTTCCCCTTAGTACAGTTTAATGAAAAGCATAATGAATTTATTTCCTAAATGATGCTACAAATCTATTATACATCTTCTGGAAATACCAAGTGGAAAATACTGTTTAATACAGTAATAGAGTTATGAATTTTCAAAACCTTGAAATGCAACATTTAAAGTTGTCATTATAACTCTTCAGTTTTTAAAGTAAAAAATCAAGGAAAATGGAGTCCATGTAAATGAAGCTGAGTTGTTCGTTATTATTATTATTATTATTTCCTATTTGTATTCTTATAGCGTGTGCGTGTAAAATCCTAAAGAAAGAGACCATTCCAATATACAGGGCAAAGAATTCTTTCTGGTTTCCATTGACTGTAATGGTTTCACAGGTATCTCAAGATTGCTTCTGTGAATGGAAGCCTGGCACTAGCTTGGAATCTATTTGTAAACTAATGTGTATAATTTTCAGTAAAATTGACAAAAGTTTAAACTTCGCTTTTTTTCTAATGGATCACATAGAAAAGTTCTATACTTTTGAAGTTTATGTGCATTTATAGAGAATTTTCCATTACACGAAAAGAAGGATCAAACTTTTCTTAGTGCCAGCTGACCACATTTCTATTTCAGGCTTGAAGGCATTAAAATTCCTGCTGGTTGAATCACAAAATGTATTGCTTTGTTAGCAGTACTTCAGATCCCCATGGGCTTCTGCTGCTGTTTTAGTGCATCACCAATTATTTATGATGTATTATTAATTATATGTGATCTATACTTGCACCACTTCCATGGCTGTAGTGGCAACTCATTTAAACAAGAAAATTATGTTAAAATTTCTTTTTTTTTTTTTTTTTTTTTGGTTTGGGGGTTTTTTTTGGTTTTTTTTTTTTTTTTTTTTGGTTTGGGGGTTTTTTTTGGTTTTTTTTTTTTTTTTTTTTGGTTTGGGGGTTTTTTTTGGTTTTTTTTTTTTTTTTTTTTGGTTTTTTGTGGTTTGGGGGTTTTTTTAGGTTTTTGTTTTTCTTCTTCCTGTGGCAAGTTGCCAGTTGGGTGGCATAAAAAAAATTTATCCCAGCTGTTTTGAAAACTGCTATGTTCATATCCATGCCTGGCAGGAGCAAGCTATAGGGCAAGCTCACACTGCTCTGGACAATGACTGGGGAGAAGTAACTGGAAATGTAAAAGAGACACTGCAGTCTCAGTGTTATCCGATTTTTTTTTTTTTTTTCCCTAGAAAAGAAAATACAGTCTTTGGTATTGCAAAAAGATGGTTAGGAAAAGAGCTGATTGTATTTTTCCTACAGGGATTGTTGTTCTTTTGAGCTATGGTCTGTGGAAGTCCAAGAGTTGGTCCTGGTAGAGTTGAGATGGGGGTACAGTAGGCAGCGTGTTCTTTCTTTGGCAGTCTGATTTTTTCAGTGCTCTTATGGAAGGTTCAGCATTCAGAGGAGACCTTCTGACTCCATTAAAAACTATGTCAATAGCATCAACACTACTTGTAGTCACTAAAATTTCCCTCTGTGTTTTGGGAATGGGCCTGCAGTAAAAAAAATTTTTAAAAAAAGTTTTCTTTATCCAACAGGATACAGGACGCGACAGGAAAAAAAGAATAGGACAAATGAATCCTGTCACTCTACTGTTATCAAAACCCAGAAACCGTGACACAAGGGTCCCTCAGCAGCGTGTCTGACTGCAAACGTGAGGAGATGGGTTTGAGGTTCAGGCTGTGTCTCGGCCAGCGCTGGTGGAAACCTCCCTGTGGAGAACTGAAAAGCAGAATTCAACTTCTTCACAAGCACATCACAAAAATTGTTCCAGTTTCTACTGTGTTGAGATTGGTACCTTAAAATAAATCTGAATTTCCTTATCACTGCTCACAGCTACCTTGTTTGTCGTGTACAGTAAGTTTTGTAAAATCCTATACAAAAGGCAAGTAAAATTCTAAGAAAAAAAAAGGTAAGCATTGCTGAAAGGAGGAAATAAAATCAATTAAGATTTTCTCACAAAGTAATTTCCCTCATTTGCAGTCTGCTTAATCGTCTCTGAAACTCCTGCACAGAGATGTAATGAAAATGTCACTTTTTATGCTGTTTCTCTCTTTGAGAAAGCATCCCCTGGCCGAAACAGACTCATCCAAGGCAAGCTTGGGCTGATATCTATATATCAGATGTATGATATGATATATATCTGATATCTAGACACCACTGGCAGCTGAATGCCAGGGGCAGAGTGCAGCCCCTCCCAGCTGTGGGGTTCACCCCAGCCCCAACATGGCAGCTCAGGGAGCCACTGCCCTGCCAGTCAGGAGCAAAACCCTTGGGTTCCTTTATGTCGCTGGAGACACAAACACCCCCGGAGCGTGACTCAGACTCCAATCTGCTAATTTTCTGGAGGTGTCTGCCTATCTGCATTTACTATTGAGGGAGGACAAAATGACTAGTCTCCTAAATTAGGTATTCTGCGCAGATGTTTCAAGGTGGAAGAATGAAACTGTATCTAAGTCCTGAACACCCTTATAAAGGCTGAACTTCTTGCTGTCGTTACCCAGCTGGGATAACATCAGTCTGATTGTAGCATGGAAAATGCAAGCAGAGGCGGCTGCAGGTCCATGGCTGGACATGAGCAGGGGTGACAGCTCTGACAAGGAGCAGGGTTGAGAGCAGCTGTGTCTGCTGTTGCAGCTGGGGCAGGGAGGTGAAAATCTGGCATCCTGGCATAGGCAAACCTGGTAATTCCCAACAATGAGATTCTCTCACATGATTACTTTAAGTGGTTTGTTACCTGTATGTTATTTCTTGTTTTGTGTTTAAGTTTTCTACTTGTGTGGTGCTAAGCATAACCCTGTCCTCAGCAAGGCAGGCGAAGTTATGGACAGCTGGTGCTTTGCAATACAAAGACCTTGACAAGGTGCAAGGAATTAGCAGTGATTATTTCAAAAAAGGATGAACTTTATGATGTGGGTGCTTGCTTGTGGTTCATGCAAGACTTTCTCCTCTTATTTAAAAAGAAGGATTTGGAATTACCAATATAATTCTTAACAAGAAAATCACAAGAATCCTTGATGTATGCCATTCTCTAGCTAGAGGGAAGTAAAATATGTATTTAAATATTGCAGTAAAAGCACTCCTAATCCTGAGGGTTATTCAAATAAGTTGGAAGAGTTTTCAGTCTTGGTTTTCTACCAGTTCTAAAGTTTATCAGCTTGTCAGGCCAGATGGAAACTTGAGAGATGCCTTGCTGCTTTGCAGAGATTATGGATGGCATGGCTGATATCCAAGCATCACTTGTAAGAGATGGCAAGTCTCTCCCTTTAGTCCCTCTGTTTTCTCTTTTCCCCATCACAGTTGTTTTTCTGACCACACTCATTACTGGTAGTAATTTTTTATCCTAAAAATGCTGACCAGGGAACTCCCCTTGACTTACAGAGCTCTCAAATGACTCTCCACAGTGATTATCATGGAATTAATTGTTTGACTCCCCCAAGGGGAAGACCCCTGAGCTTACTTTCAGCAGAACCCTGTAATCATTATTATTATTATTGCATGCCAACAAATTTATGTGGGGATGCATGATAGCAGTAGATGTCATCTGAAAGTAGTTTGCAGTGGTGCTGCTTTTGCTTGATTGTTGTAGTGCTGGTTAAAATTCCTCTCAGCAGCACTATTGCTTGATTGCTGGGTGCTGCAAATTCTGGAGAATTAGAGCTGAGTGTCATGGATAGACTGTGGTGATTCAGCAGATATTCTGCCTTTGTTCTTTTTTGCAACAACCCCACATGAAAACCTACTTTTCCTACTTTGCCCATGGAGACACAACCTATTTTATTGCTTTTAACCGCCTTCAAATGATATCTCGTGAGACTTCTTTACAGGGGGAAAAAAGACCTATTGTTAGTTATAACCTGCTCTCTCACTGAGTTACTTTATGAAATCAAGGGCTGAGAGATGACTTCACTTACTTCTGCCTTACTTTTCAATCCTAGCTTTGCATTCTCTCAACAAGGGAGGGGAGGAAAGGCTGAATAACACTGCTTAAGTACTTGGGGAAGTAGAAAGATGGCAGTGCTAGATCCAGAAACTTTCTGCTGCATTTTAGATGTGCAAATGGAAGCTCACTCTCTGATGAGAGTGACAGAGTTGAGGGTTGTTTCCATCAGTACTGTGCTCTCTTCGGAGGGACAGGTGTGTGGTGCCATGCCAGCTTCTGACTGGGAGCAGGGTTCGGCAGCCGGCTGCAGCCAGTCTAAACACTCTGCTGCTGGAGGGGATGGTCTGCCACAGCTCTGGGCTGGTCTGCATTCCTTTCCTGTTATCTGCATTGCTTTCATGGCCAGATTGTTCTCACCTGAGTCAAGGCAGCTCAGAGATCCCGCTGAAACCAAACCTGTGCTTTGGGTTTGTTTTCAGTGGTTGCTCACCCCCATGCTGGAGAAGGGCTGATGCTCTCAGGTTCCCCTGGTGTGGTGGAGGGGGGAAGACCTGCCCATTCACTGAGGTCTTATATCAGCTGAGACTGCATGAGAATTTGGAAATTTAGGTGTCTGAAGCAGGAATGCTGACTCTTAATAGCCAGTAGGCACAAAGATTCCTTTCAAAGCTTTTCCAGTGTAAATGTCTTCAGCAGCAGTGTATTGATAATCCCCTAATTTAGAGAGGTACCAGTGGCAATCAATTAACATTGTGAAGTGACACCCATTCCAGGGTGGAAATGCTTATTCCTGCAGTGATGATGTATTGCACAGTGCAACTTCTGCTCATGTTGGTGTGTTCTTGGAGTACTGGACTTGGAGCTGTGAGATCTGCATCTAGTGAGGAGTATTGTTAAAGCACTGCAGTTCCTTTTATTTTTAGTGGTTTACTTGTCCTGTGTTTCACAGTAAAACTGTATGGTGAAGGAGGCTGGGGTGACAAGAAAACTGTCCCCCCACTCTTCCATGGGAAATCAGGGCTGCTGGGAGGCAGGGCTCCTTGGGAAGCCCTTTGGGAGAAGCCTCTGTGCCCCAAAGCTTCTCAGAGATGGTGTCATGGTGCTCTGCATGCTGCTCTCACAAGCTCTCACTCCTTCCAAACACACCCTGATCCTCCCCCTACTCCCACTTGCTTGTGTGAGTCTCAGTGAAGTTGCACACACAGGGAGACCTCAGAGTTGACTGGCAGACCAGATCCGGATTACAATGCTCTGTGGATTTTGCAGGCCAGATTAAAGTACTTGGAAGGATCAGTCTGGCTCATGGGCTACATTTTTGACATACTTATTGTAGAAAAGTATTAGGAGTTGTAAGAAGGACTAATGTGGGCTTATATTTTACAATTTGGTGTGGTAACTGCTTTGTTAGGGAAAGCAGAATTGGAAGTGATACTATTTGTGTCTGGTTTTTTTGTTTTGTTTTGTTTTGTTTTTTTTTTTTTTTTTGTTTTGTTTTTTTTTTTTGCAGCAAATGCCTGTAACATCTCCTACATTGAAAAGCAAACCTCATTTTCCCCGTTATAACCATTCAATTAGTCTCATCTCTGCTCTCATTTTCCAAGCAACTTAACAAGATGAGAAAAATCCTTCAAATTGCACTTATAATATAAACACTGCCAGTGAGTCTTTAGCAGGCAGGAAAGCCAATGGGATGATCTCCATTTACAGAAAGCTGGTTAGGAGAAAATGCATTTCAGCTGATAAACGGCAGGTAAAGGCATGTGTCTGCATAATATAATTATCACCTGTAAAATCTTTTTCCATGTAGAGACGTTAATGTACCTTGCAAGGAAATGTAAATATCTTTCTACTTCTGAGGAACAAGGAAATTAATGGATAAGTCTGGAGCAGCATCCCAAGGACAGGCTGTCATTAGTAGAAGAGTTTTGTGACTGTGTTGGGTATCTTCCATTTAACCACCATTGGTGAATCAAACTTGAACAGGTTTTGTGAAATGCTGTGTCCCCTTTGCAGTAAGGAGCTGTTCCTGGTCTTACTGGGTACTGTCAGAGGTTTCAGCTCAGTGGAGGTTTCAGGCAAGCCCTGTGGGAAGTTGATTCTCCAGCAGCATGTGACACTGGATTTCTTACTCAGACTGAAAATGAGACATGTTTAGAGACTGTGCTTGGCCTGGGGGAGAGAGAGGTTTCATTTTAAGGCAACTTTCTTTCCTTCCTCTCTCTTTTCTGTCTGAAAATTACACCTTCTTGGTGGAAAAGGCTTGTTTTGTTTTCTTAAATGTCTTGGAATATTCAGATATCTTGGGTGACTCTCCAGCTGGTTAATAGGCAAACAAGTACATCCACCTGGTCAGTGCATATCTGGAGCTTGGAGTGATCTGTAGGGAAGGCAGGATTGCCTGGCTGGTAGCTGGGGATGCAGATTGCTAGGGCAAGAGCTCAAGACAGCAAGAAACACTAGAGGACATGTCAATCAGAAGGGATGGGGAAAATTGTGGTACAAAAAATGACAAAATAAATTGATAGAGGTCAAACCCTATAGGTCATGTAAATTCATTAGCTCTGCTATTCTCTTATACAGCAGCAGAAAAACTTTACAACTGACCTCATTTTTTTTACATAGAAGAAATGTAAAGCCCTACCAAAAAAAAAAAANACCAAAACCCAAACCAAAAAAGCTCAGGCTGCAGCCTGTACCACCTGTTCTTGTATTAGTTCTTCCTTAATTTATAGGTAAATATACGTAGATAGTTTGGGCTGAATTTGTAGGCTGGGTTAAGCAGGGTGTATATCATAGACAATGAGGATAAAACAGTATAAAAAGAAGGTTATCTTGATATTTGCATCACCATCTTATGTGGAACTCGGTATTGTGTTGGATTTCATCTTTGTCTTCATTGCTTCAGTCATCAAATTTCTACCTTTAACAAAATAAATGTAGGAAAAACGTGGACATTTAAATTTAGCATTAGAGATCATATAAGAACATTTCTGATTACTTCAGCTATTTACTTTTCTGCCCTTAAACTTTTAGTTTAGCACCTCTGAGAACACTTGTTTCCCTATCCCTTGTAGATGCCAAATTTTACATGGGTTTCAAAATAAAATGGATGGCTCCCTGCTGATTGTTCTTCCTTTAAACAGATCGTTTCTGGTCCCAGAAGGCTTATCTGCAGGCTGCTGGGTTGTGGATGGTGCTGAGGGGTTGAATGAGGATGTGTTTTCTTTCCATCAGTGCTGGTTTCTGGCACTGGCACCAGTTTTGTCTGCACCAGTTTCTGGTGAAACACTTCCAGATCATGGTTAAATTCACTCATGAAAAATAAAAGGCAAACTCCCAGGCTGACCAAGAAATCCCTAGTCCTCTTCCACAAACATTTCCTGTTCTCCCCCAGACCTTTCTTCCTCCCCCTGTTCTGTGTTTGGAGAAGCCTCCTGTTCTTCAAGCCAGGTGCCAAATCCAGGAGCTGTTTCTGGAAGCCAGGAAAGAGGAACTGTCTGGTGTGATTGTCTCCATTAAATCATTGGCATTTCAGTGTAGCTTGGATCAGCCTGTAGTTCCCAGACAATTTAAGTTTGCAAAGTTTTTTACTTACATATTTTAAACCAAATGCTCACTTTGCTGAAAGATTGAGCTTTGAAAAATAAGATGGAGTACTTCACTGGAAAATCCTTACTGAAGGGAGACACTGCAGACAGGTCCAGAATTTGTTTTCCAGATGTTAATTTGGTAGAGCTGGGGTTGGAACTGCTGAAATTGCTAAAAACTTATAAAAGAATTGTAACCCTTCAGGAGGAATGTTCCAGTCTGCCATTTCCTCTCCAACCACACTCTCCTCTGATGTGTTTGCCATTGAAGATTAAATCTTTGCATTTGCTATCCCCTCATGGATTAGTGGCCATGTATGCTTTTTAAATTTATTTTCTGTCTTGTAAATGAACACTAAAAACTTGTCAAGCTCTTAATCTATTTGCACCAAAAAATAGCTTTGATTATTGCAGGATACAATTCCTACTAAATGTGCATTATATTAATATCTTTTTTTTTATATGTCAATCTTAGCTAGAACTTCCTTGAGCAAAGTGACTGGGACATCAATGGGGAGAAAGGTAGTAAAGGGAAGATTTCTATAGCTCAGATGAAATTCTTAAAGTACCTCTTTAAGAACCTTTAAAATTTTTTAGCTCTTGTTTTGCATTTCAGTGTAGTACAGGCATTACAGCAAGCCTTGTTGAAGGGCAGCATTAGACCTTTCATTTACAGAGCGCAATTGGGTCACTTCCTTCCTGTAAATATTACAGACCAAATGTTTGTTGTCTTGATTTATAAAGAGTTAACAGAAATTACACACAACTTGCTGTAGCTACACACAGCCCAGTCTGTACTAGGGGTCTATCTGGTGCAAAATCAAGGCCAACATACTTTCAAGGCTGGTTTCAATGGAAACTGAAGAAAATCTACAAATCCTAAACTAAAATGGAGGTTGGAGTAAATGACATTTTGGTTACTGCCTCAGGACACACCTAAAATGTTTGCAGCCACTTGACAGCTTAAGCCTTATTGAGTGTTATTCCTTCCAATAATGGGAGCAAGTTTGTGTTTTTAGAGTGATAAAAAATACCCCCCTCAGTGAACAAAGAGATTAACAATATATGACATTAAACACAAGATGTGCAAAAAGGAACAGCATGCTCACTAACTCCTCTGAGCTTTATATTATCTCAAAACATACATTTTTTTGCCAATGGAACTCAATATAAGAATTAATTAGGGAACTTCACAAGCAGTCAAAACTCTTGTATGCCATTATAAATTTATCATTGCTGAAAGGATCTATTTCTGCTGTGAGACATCATGCTTCTGTGGCAGAATATGGAATAAATAATCTTCTTCCTATATAAAGAGCCCTGGAAAAATGTTTGGAAAACTTGTTTTTAAAAAGTCAAGCCTGTTTATTTTCTGTAAGGCATTGCTGATGAAGCAACCAGCTAGGATGCTGCCATTCAAATATTCAAAAACTTCCAACAGATCACTTGCTCTCCACTATCAAAGATAACCTCCACAGGGGTGTGTTGAATACTGCAGTGCTTGAGCCTGTCCATAGGTGTTTCCCCCAGGAGAGAGGCAGAAGGTTTGCTGGGAGCAAACCCTTGCCATCTAAGGACTTAGGCACAGTCCTCTTGGGCTGCAGGACCAGCTTATCTTTCCATTCTTTTTTATTTGGATGTCATTAAGCATAAACAATTGCTCTGTTGAGTAGTTTTCTAAGCTTATCTCACTCATTCCAGTAGTAGATGTATAATTACAGTTATATATCTAATACTATCAAGATACTTGGGAAAGCCAGTACTTTGTATTTCCAGTTATTACATATAGTTAAACATTCTGTGCTGTTACATATTTCAGTAACTCAACAATTCCACCCCTAACAGGTATCAGAATAAGTGATATATGGAGGGGAATTACATGTGCTTCTCCTGTAGAGGCTGACATTCAAGGCCCAGCCAATATGAAAATCTGAATGCCTCAGAAGTGTTTTTCCTGCAGTATGTTGTTACTGAGGTGACTTCACTTGCAACTGAGAAAAATTCTTTTTCCCATTCTCTGTGTGCTCTCAGGTGCCTTGTGTAGCTCAAACACCATCAGAGATAACAAGACATTCAGATTACTGCAGTCTGCACAGCACTACTGACACAAGCTCCTGTGGGACCTTGCACTTGCTGTCCCCACAAGAGCACTGCCTCTTCTACAGTGCCAAGAAATACAGCATGAAGGGCTGCTGAGCAGAGTGGGAGCAGGAAGAGGTGATGAAAGAACTCCTGAAGAGCCCAGATTTAACCCTCTGGGGGCTGAACTGGCAGGACTGGGTCTGGCTATGGTACTGCAGAGCCTGGATGGGAGTGCTGGGCAGTGATGAGAGCAGGGTGGAGGGAGGACAGGGCACCATGAGCAGTGAGAACAGGAGGAGCTGACTCAGGGCAGAGCCCTGGGGAGTCTCTGCACTGTCTCCACCAGGAAATTCTGTATTCACAGTTTCAGTGCCTGGAAACTGAGGGCAGAAACTCTTCAGAGAAAGAGATGTTCTAATGTTTTCTTTGGCTCTTGGAGTGGACACTGTGTTGTCCTGTTGTTTTAAGCTTTGGGGAGCCTCAGACAGGTAAGGACTTAATGCTGTCAAAACCTCCAGTCTGAGTCTTGCTAACTCTTGGATCGTTTTCATATCAGTTCCTCTCATATCTCTATGGCATCATTTTACTGACAAGCCAGATTTGCCAGAAATTCACATTTTGCTGCAAATCTTTCACACACACACACACACACACACACACACACACACACACACATTGTACTTTGGGAGTAATCCTCATCCTGCTTTGTGTGCTGTTCTTATCTGTGCCGTATGTCACCTTAAATGCACAATATTAGACAAAACTTCTCAGGAGCAATATTTTTTGGAAACAAATCTGTGTGGTTTAATGTTATAATTTCTAACTGAATGTGATACATTGAGCTGTGTGAAGCTATTGCCCCATAAATACCTGGGAGTGCCTGAGATGTGTTTATTTGTGGTTCAGCTTGCTGCCTGATGAGCAGGGGTTTTCTCACACATTTTTCTTGTCATTCTTTCATGTTTTGTTTTCTTATGGTCCCACGGATGGTTGCTTTTTAGTGCCATGAAGATGAAGTTTCTTCTGTGATAGAAAGCCTTAGAGCTATTATCAAAGTGGGACTTAGCTGAAGTTAATCTATCATATCAGTCTAACCTGTCTGAAATGTTTCCCCTTTTTTGCAGTGAGTCCTTAATGTGGGTGTGATGGGTATGAAACCAATCCCTTAGAGGGAAATCCTCTTTCTGAGTGCTCCTGTTCCTATGAGCTCTCTACCAAGATACTCTTCCTTGCAAGAAATCAAATTCCAGAACTTGTGGGTACACCTGCAATGCTTAAGGCTAGCCCTAAAAAATTAGATTAGAAATTCAGGTTGGATAATAAGACTTCTGTCTGTCAGTGATGATATTGAAACAGTGAAGTATTTTCTGGAAGGGATTACAGTTCTTTTTTAAAGGAGAAAGGTAAGACAAATTTCTGTTGGGAATGGCTAGGTAGAGTTGAGTTTGGGAAGGACACAATGGCTAGGAAGAGTAGAGCTGGGTTTGGGAATGACCTAGGTATTTTTTGGAGGTCCCTTCCATCTGGTAATTCTGCATTCTGTGCTTCATCATTTCACAGACAGTCTACCAAAATGCAAAAATCCTAATAGAGGCTGTTAAAATAGAAATCTGACAGGTTTCTCTGAGTTACAAATCAAGCAGAAGATCTCCAGAGGGAGGGGGAAACAACTCTGAAAACCTTGTAGTCAAAGATGGGTCTACAGCTGAGAACATAAACAAAATGTGAAAGCCTGAAAACATCTGTGAGATGCTGAGGTGAGATCCAGGAGCTCTGTGTGAACCAGGTGTGTGTGAAACTTTAACTGCAACCTGCTCTGAACACGCAGGAGTGGCTGAAAATGTGGAGATGTTGAAGAAACATGAAGTTAAGTGGCAATGAGCAGTGGAAAAAAGATTTCTGTGCTTTTATTTATATATTATTTTCCAATGTCTGAGACTTGAAATCCTGAGCAGCTTTTCATACTTAATAATATTTATGAAGTGGGTTAATGAAATTATTCAAGTTCCTGAATTTTAAAAATATTTGATTTTAAATTTTGATCTTGTTATGGGTAGAAGTTGTCCTGGCAGGAGGTGACATTTGAGGAAGAACAGTGTGAAGGAAATTACATTTTGGTGTTACATTTTAAACATGGCAGCATGTAATGTTTTGACAATCTCTAGCTTTTATTAGTTTAGGTATTCAGTTCTAATGAAAAGCTTAATAATAGCCCATGACCACCTCTGTAGAGAAAGCACAGAGGCTGTAAATGTTACAGAAATAGTGTTAATGGGTGAAATTAGAAAATTACTACTTTGTAGGGAACAGGAATAGCATGCACACTCTGCTGCCTGCTCATTGAGTAGAAATAACAATGCAGCCCCCCTAAAATGGAGAAAGATGCAGAGCTTGGCTGCACTGGAGTGTGGAGGGTGCAGGATCTTTCACTTTAGGCAGCAAATGCATCTCTTTCGATGGTATATGGAATCATGGAGGACAAATCCAAAGCAATGTAAACTGGAAGACAGAGTGTTAAAATGCTTGCACATGAGCATCTGTCCAAAATTGTTACAAGAGTCATAAGGTGTCGTATTGTTGAGGATCACTTATGTATGTCTGCTGAATCAGGACATGGAAAATAATGAAAAAAGATATAAAATGAGGGAGAAGGTTATATTAAGGAGATAATAAGGTAGAAAGTTGCTAAAATGAGGAAGTAAATTAACAATGCTATATGCTTCTTTCTCTAACTCATCTATGATGGCAAGAGAAATACTTAAATTGAATTAAAATGAATATATCTTTCTAGCCAATAAAGAGTTCTTCAATTTTCCTTACATAACGATCACTTATTGCATAGATCAGAGGTGATTTCTTCATAGTATTCTATGCTGTCTGTGCCTGATGCTCACTATTGGGCTTGAAGGACCCTTGATTTCTTTAGGAGTGGTAAATTGATATATTTAGATGTGTAAGGAAAATGGGCTTGATGAGGATTTTATCCTACATGGCAATTAAGGACTGAGATATGCACAATTGCTGTTTTACCATCCAGTCTCTTGTTTGTACCATTAATATGGTCTCCAGAATTTCAAGCTTAATGAAGGTTTCATAAAAGATGTGTTAAACTTTTTCTTGATATTGTTGTCCCAGATTTCGTTTCTCTTAAATACATATCTACTCCTTATTCTCTTTTTATTTTTTCCTCTGAGGTGGAAAGAAAAAAATTGTTTTAAAAATTCATCTATTTTCAAGGTGATGCTGAGAGCAGAAGCAGTATCTGTGTGCAATGGATTAGCCCAGAGTGAAGTTTTCCTGATATTGAACAGGGTGGTCCCTCCTGATGGCCAAAAGCAACTTCTAGAAGGATAAAAATACAAAGCTTCTGTAGTGTGATTGTCTCTGCTGATTTTTAATACAGATGTTTTGTTGATTGATTGATTTTCTAGGGGAGCCACACCAAATATTTTTTGGGCTACAGAACCTTCCCAGCCTTTAAATACTTATAGACAAAAAAAAAAAAAAAAAAAAAAAAAAAAAATCCATTTCATCACTCTAAGCATGTTTCACACTTTGGCTCTCCACAGAGCTGCTTTTAAATATTCCTGGGGCCAGAGAGGGATGAATAGTCCACCATATTTATCTGATGCTAAACAGACAAATATATGATGATTTACCAGCAGCAGGAGCCCTGTCTGTGGGTTCTGCACGGGCTAGGTGTCATGGTGCCACAGCCTGTGCCTGCTGAGGGAGCTGCTCCTCCCTGCAAAGCCAAGGACAGACCCAGTGTTCGGTCCTGCTCACTTGTCCCAAACAATCAATTTGTCTGTGCAGCCACACTGATGCTCCAGAAAAACTTGCTGCATTAATTATATCTGCCCTGAGCTTACAAGCTTTTAGAGCTATTTGGGACATAAATTTTGCAAGCTTACAAGTCAGCAAGGGGCTTTTCTTCTTCCAAGGTACCCAACTTGTAATTAAATGAAACTGCCAGGTGCTGGTCATTACCAAAACTCTCCTTCAGTCTCCGGATTTAGGATAAAGTATTGTTATTTCTAGGTTCTTGAATAAGTACCTGGAAACAGTTATACTTTTAAGACACTTTGTGTCGTAGACTTTCTGCCACTATCAAAATGGGATTTATTCAAGTCTGTTCTTGCCAAAGAATGTGATAGAGACATTTTCTTCAATGTATTCCTTTACAGATTAAAAGCATGGACTGAGATGCATTACACGCATTTAAACCACTACTGGGTCTAATGTGCACTGTCTTGGTGTTGTGAGCAGCTAGTAGTGGAGTATTTGGGCTCTGACAGAACTGTACAATTTTAAAAATGCCACAAATTCTACTTTAGAATGTAATGGTCCTTTTAGTGGTTTCTTAGTGTCCTTAATGATGTCCCTGTTCTCTCCCTTGGGATGAGGTTAAATGTGTAATTTGGGAAATCTGAACAGAGAATTTGTGAAGAGATGGCTCAGAGACAAGAGTATCCCTGAGCCTATGTTAGAAAGTATTTCCCAGGAAACTATAATTTATAGTTTCCCAGGAAACGGTACTCCCGGGTGTATAATTTTGTGAGATTCTGGATGCTTCCTCCTGTGTTTCCTTAAAGTCAATCTGTTTTTGAATAGCTTTCATCACCACGCCTGATTTTTTATATTAATATACACACTTACTCAGACAGTAGTCTTTAACTGGAAAGTTAATGGTTATGTAGGTGTTCTGATGAAGCAGGAAGGAGAGCTTTTCTTCACCAAGCATTGTTATGGGTCAAACATTAGTTTGTGGTCCACCAGTAAAAAAAATCTACTGGGTGTCTATTCAATATCTATTATTGATGAAATATTTCATTGATGGTTTAAATTTTCTGGCTTCTATTTAATCTCATCCAGTGATTCAACTGCTATAAGAGAAGAATATAAGATGTTATATTGCTCATTACTTACACACATAATTTAGAATATTTTGGTATTTCTGTCCTATCTGTGGTAAGGACTTTGTTTTGAAAAGTATCTTCTTATATCAAGCTAAAGCAGACCTCCTGATTGCTCTCAACCTGAGTTCTTAGTAGAATAAATGGCATCAGAGCTATGAACTGAACTGAAGAGAACTTCTTTTAAGAGAAACCTTCTATCTCAGGTTTTCTGCAGAGCATTCTTGGAAGATAAAATCTGGAAAATGAGCCAGGCTGGGAGAGCCCCAGAAAACAGCAGTCCAGGGACCCACAGTTTGAACACCATCTGTGTCTCCTGTAAAGTACCTGACCAGGGAGGGAGCCTGGCAAGCCCTGGTGTGTCCCAGTGCAGAGTGGGAGTTTCTTTCACGGGGGTAAGCATTTATCTCTCTTTATGAGGGGATGTTTTGAGCAGGCACTGCCAGAGAACATCGTTCTCACAAAGGGCAGCCTCTGCAAAGCGGATCATGGAGGGTTGCAGGAGTTACTGCAAAGGCAAACCCAGCAATGGCTCCTTTTACCTCTGCTGATTTCTCTCCTTCTCTCACCCCTCACTCCCAATGTAGATCAGATTCCTTAAAGCAGCTGCTTGACTTCCAAAAATGCTCAACCCTCCCATCTCCTACAGAGAGGAGGAAGCGGTTACTATGGCTTCACTGCACAAGAACAGATGCATTTCAATATGTTGGGTACTAACCACACTGGTAGCGCTTCAGGATTTTGAAGTCCAGAATAGGATGGGCCCATGGATAGCCCAGATAAGGCCACCCTGGCTCCAAATTCCTTATGCTTCATTTCTGATACTACAGAGAGTGGAAAATTACAGGAGAGGTCTGAGCCCTGCTTATGCTCTTCCTTTCCTGGTGCTTCACCAGGTTTCAGGCTGATTAAGGGCCCTAAGGGAGGGTGAGCCACAGGCTGCACCTGGGACTGATCCTGCCCTCAGTCTATAAAGAAACAGTTGATGGACATATGTGGATTAAGAAAGGGGTGGTGGGAAGCTATGGGAATTTCCAGCAAGAGGGAAGGAGATTTTGGTGATTATGCCATTTACCTGTTAGTATATTGCAAGTTATTAAAGGTAAGAGAGTGCACACTGAACACTGGAGTTGAGAGAAAGTAATTTTCAGACTTTGGGGAAATCTGAGTGGGGATCTGAGTGGTGTGGTTTGAACGCTCCTCTCTGTGCAACGTTGGTGAGTGAATCATCAGAAATATTTTGACATTCTGCCCATGCAATCCTATTCCCTTCAGCTCATTTCTAAAACCTGATTCTGTGCTCTGATGTATCCTTTCTGAAGGGAGTCAGGGTGGACTGGGAATAGTTTCTGGATATTTTTCTCTATCACTTCTATAGGGACTCTAAATAGAAATGTAGCATACTTTGCTGAAGTACATGAAATGTCAGTTCTACAGTGCTGTCATTCATAAGAACTCAGTGATGTTATGGTAGTCAGTTTCCTAAAATCACACTCATTTTGGCATTTCTCTGTTTTTTCATCTTTGCAGAAAAAGGTGTCTCTGAGAATCAGCCCATCTAATTTGAGTGAGACCTTCCATTAAGTGAACAAATAAACTCCCTCTTTCTGATTTTCTCAGATCTTGAAAGGTTTTTTTAAAGTCCTTTCTTTGCTAACATCACAAGACTTTGCAGTTAGAAAGCCTAGAATTCAAAGCTTCATCTACATTTTTAATCTACAAAAGTAAATCTACTGCACATCTTAGACTTCTGGTAAGTGGGTCTCTTATTTTATCCTCCATTATTCCTTTTGATTGGAATTTAACTGCTGTGTTCTCTAAAGTACCACAATTCATTTCTTTCCTATATGAAAATGTGTTTAAAGACTTGTCCATCTGCAAGGTAATTTATTTTTTTAGACATCTTTATAAATCAACCCAAGTACTCTAAATACGATAGCAGGTTAATTTATAAGTGCCCTCAGTGGGGATGCAAAAAGATTTGAATAAATCCTTGAATTGCTTAAGACTGGAGGCCAGGCAGAAAGAGGTAGGAAGTAGGTTATTGGAGTGGTATATCTGGGGGAAGAATTAGCAGAGTTGTTTACAAATGACACGGCAATGTCCCAGTCAGCATGTGGGACAGGTGAGCCCCAAGCTGAGGAAAGAGAATTACTGTTCTTGCCTTTTGCTGACTTCTGCTCAAGAGGCTGTCCTGAGATGCTTTGGGAGGTTGTTCTGCAAGGAACAGTGTCTAAATACAATATATCACTGGCTGTCCCCAGGAAAAGGCTTGTGAGCCCAGCAGCATCAGCCCTGTGGTCTGTGAGTGGCACAGCCAGTGCAGCCGATGTCAGGTGTGTGCAGGCTCCCTCTGTGCTTCTGGTCCTGTGCCACCTGTAATATATCCTCACCTGTTCTTCAGAGGTACGTGCTTCTCTTGGATAAATTCCTCCTTCTACTTAAGTTATATCATCTCTGAAAGGTTGTGGCAGAGCCAGAGTTGGCACCCAGATTTCTTTCTTATCTGGATACCATTTAACTGACTAGTCACTTTTGACTTTTCATACAGCACCACTTCTACATGTCACTTTCTTTTCATTCTTGTTCTGACATGAACAGGATGTTATATGCTCAAAACAGCATCTGAGGCTATCCAAACACAATTAATAATGTCGAAAAAATATAAAAGAAAATGAGAAAATGTTAAAAATATTTAGTTGCAGTGAAAGAGCATCTCATCTTCCTACATGATTCTTGGCCTCTGAGGCTTACCTAGAAGTGAGCATAGGAATCATCAAAAATTGCCCTTTCTTTGACAATTGGGACATATTTCAGTGTCTGCTAAAGCCCTTTGCACTTTAATGCTTTGGACCTTTGTTGGCTTCCCTTTTTCTGTGGCTTGGACAGGACAGCTGTAACAACTTCACTGAAATGTCCAAGAGCAGAATAAAGTCTTGCAAAGAAATTCTAGTTTCTTTATCCTTGTGGGATTGTGTGTATATACAACAAAAGGGAGTTCAATGTTTCTTACTGGTTACTTAGAAGATTACCCTTCCAGCAGCCTCAGTTCACTGAGGCACTTAAGCATGGATTTAATTTTAAGCACAGAATGAAGTGAGAGCCAGTTGTCAGCTCTGTGCTTTTCATCTCCCCAGCTCAAATTATCTTCCCTGCTGCTCTGATCATATCTTCCACTTACATAAGTCCTCTATGGCTTCCTATCTTGTCACCTGTTTCACATACCTTAATCTCATCTTAAAAATGCCACCCAGTTCTTCTGTCTACAGGGATTTGCCTCACACAGAGGCAGTCTCTTAATCCCATTTGGCACTGGCAAATTCCCTGGACCTGCAGCACATTCCCTTATTTGAGCACACGGCAGCTCCTCTTCTTCCCTTGACCCTGTCCCCCAGCCCACCAGGGACCTTACTGGTGGTCCCTTGCCACATTTGCCAGCACTTTCCCAAATAATTCTCTGCCATTCTTCCTCTCCCTCATCTCATTGTTCTTTACCATAATTTAATTTGGATGTATGGCATGGTTTAAAAACTCCAGAACAGTCTCATAAAGAATTAAATTCCTAAATGACAGGGTCAATATTCTTTGTAAGAGCTGTGGGTGCAAATTCAGGTGCAGAGGTCAGGTGTGGATCTGAGCTCCAGCTGATCCAGGATGGTTCATTCCTGGCCATTGCATGGAAAGACAAGGGTGTGATGTTTAAGGAAAGGAGGCCCCATGGAGAGATACCAATGTACACAGTTCTCACTTGCATTTTGCTTGCCTGTTAATGTCTGTGCAGGCTTTGTTTTAGAGCTGATTGTAAATACTGACTACATCAGTTTGTAATTGAAGGAAGGTATTTGCAGAGGACAACAATAATAAAAGCTGTTAAAGCTTCAATACATCCCACCTTTCAAAACTGCAAAAAAAATCACCCTTTCGGATTTTTGTGTTCACCTTTTTAATTCTTCAAATTTTAACATAGTGAAAATAATAAAACCTCAGGTGAATGGCCATTTAAACATTTATTACAGCTTTGATGCTAGAGGACAGAATTTGGTCTCTTGTGAAGTTATTCACTACCAGTACTATAATAAATCAGTTCACTTTTTTATGATAAATTGCACTTTAATTCTTACAAGTCACTGCAATTTTACTCTACTGAAACACTTTTTCTCTCCAACAAAGCTAATTTCAAGTCATATTTATTTACCTGACTAACCTTGTCTTTGCATGTTGCATCACTTGTTTTTCAGTAAGTGCTGCTGGGATTTACTGGGATGACTTGTTAACCATTAATTCCACCAATTGCCTGTTTAAATTGTATTATTCAGATTGTAACATGACTGAAATGACAGGAATTAAAAATAGATTCTTTTCTCTAGGGCTCAAGACCTGGAACCATAAAATAAAATGCCTTGAACACTTGTAAAAAGCCTGGATTAATTCTAAAATTCATAAATAAAGTGATTGCAGCAATTAACTTCATCTCTCTTAAGAGACTTTAACTATACAAGTGAATCTCTGAAGGTTCTTTGAAAGTATTGCCCACAGTCATTTCCAGGCACGAGGTCTCAGCAGAGTCCTGTCCTACTTCAGATGTTCAGGCTCACTGAGGCAGGATGATTTCCAATTTATGCTCCTAGGAGTCTGCATTTGGTTTTGCTGGAAATATGCTATGGGAACAAGAGCCAAAAGCAGTTGTGGCATATAATCATTAGCAAAGACTTTTATAACCTTTTTTATAAGTCAGCTCTGACCGCATTTCCAAATGTGTCAGTGCCATGAGCAAGTTATTTTGTTTGTGAGAATTAATTCAAAGCTGGTAACAAACTACAGGGACAGTTTTATCTGAGGTTCTGCTCATATATTTCAGAATGCCCCATTTACCAAGTGATCAGTTTTATTTAAACATTTTTTAAACACTGCCTTAGAGAATTAGAAAGACCAGGAGAGGGAGAAGAGTTGCCGTTTCTGCTTAAAACATGAGCGAGAGGTTTTTAATGATCTTTTTAGTCTGCATCTCCCAGGGGGTAAATCAGTATCACAGCAATATGCTATTAATTAGCTAGGTTGGATAATTGAAGCCATGGTTGCATGCAGTTCAGTGTGAGTGACAGAAGCTGCTCAAAAGACAAAATGAAATGTACCTGGTATGAAGTTGTTGAGCTCCCTGCACCTCGTCAGCCTTGCCTACTGCAATAAGTACTAGAGCTGGCTGTTTAAAAATTGGCTCACAGTTTTGCACAGACCTTTGTAGTGGTATTGCAGTCCCTAGTTGATACCTGAGAGCTACCAGTCACATCCTTCACTCCTGAAAAAGAGTGAACAGATAAATCCCAAATGAGCTGCAAAGCTCCATACTATAACTGAAGAATTGAGCTTAATTGTTTTGTAGCAAAGGAAAAAATGCCTTGTTTTCTTGACAGGGGCAGGAGGCAGATGCACACCTTCACATTTGGACTAAGCTGGCTGGTCCCAAGGCAGCTCTCATCCAGGACCCAGGGATCTGCAATGCAGAGATGAGTATCACTACCTTCAATTTTACAGACCAGAAAACTGAAACACAAGAAATTAATTACCCTAGATCTGTTTTTCCCATGGTACTGTCATTTATAATACTGGAGCTGGTCCATGCTAATTTTTCATCCAGTTGGCTCTGAAGCTTTTCTGTCCTGTTTTGTGCAGCACGTCTTTCATCATGGGCAATATATTCTGTGACAGAGCCTTGTAGGCCTTGCACAGTGGGTAGAAAGAACAATAAAGTGAGTGTGCAAGGACTGAAGTGCAGCTCCTCATCACAATTACTTGGCAGTTGTGCCTTGAGCTGAGAACACCCTGAACGATGGTTGAATTCTTACTAGATTTATCACTGGTAAAGATATGATTGCTGATCTCACTGAAGGTTCCTTCTGGAATCACTTTTTAAGTGATTATTTTGCTTAAAGGCATAAAGTATCCCCGTATTTTCTATCAGTTATAAATGCTGTTTTTCCCCTAGGACCCAGTGGAATTTGTCATGGATGTTTTTGCTGCTGTTAGGTTCTGAGAGGCCATTCTGGATCACTGTATTTATGGCACTCTCAAAAGCTTGGGTTTAGTTGCATTTCAAGAACAGTTTCTATATTTCTTGTAAACTGCAAATATCCTTGAAGAACATTTAATTCTCTGCAAGTTTCCATCTTAGATTTTATCAAAATGTATAGCAAACCAAAGTTAAATTCCTTCTACAGATAAAAATGAAGGGCATATGGTTGAAAAGGATGTATGGATACAAAATGTGCATATTTACACAATGTGCATATTTACACAAACATGTCCTGATCAGCTGAGATTATCCTCTTTTTCCTGTGATCAAAATGTGATAAGACACTGAGGATAGTGTAGCTCCTACACAGCCAGATATGAACCTTGCAGAAGGCATTAGGAAGATTTCCAGTGACTTCCCTAAGCCTTGAACCAGGTCTTTGTTACTGGGTGAACACCAGTGAGCAGTTTGGGTTAACTTTTACCATGTGTGAAGCCCTTGTGAGCCATTAAACATACAAAATATTTTCAGTGTAATTTCATTTCTATTTTGAGTGTGTAAATGTAAAATAAATAAATAAATAAATAAAATGAACAAACATGAAAAATAAGCTCAGCTAGAGAAAAGAACAACCTGCACAATGAATTCATAAGGAGATGATGATACAAAGAGGTTTGTCTGTGGTTTCTGATTCAGTTCCCAGGGAAGACAATAGGAGATAATTCTGTTTGCAAGTGAACAGTGCTAGTCACCTCTACCAGCTTCTGAGATCCTCAGCTGATGTGTAGATAAACAGATCAGCCAGTGAATAAGTGTGTAGAGTCTGTGGAGCTGCACCAACTACATAAGATGAAGATCTGTTCCTGAAGCATCTGCCTGTAACATCAAATATTCAGACAGCCCAACAATTTAGGCATTTGAATTTCAAAATCTCATAAAGATAAATCTCATAAAGTGCTCTGCTGTCAGGATATAAACATGGTTTGTGTTTTTCTTGTGCTGCTTGTGTTTTCTGAGAGGATCATTTTCATAGTTTAATAAGGAACATTTTTGTCCATGACACACCTTCCAGCAATCCTATTTCAATATACTGAAATACCTCATCAGTGGCAGCTTTGGATTGAAAATGGGCTTTTGTGGATCATGGGGAGCATTAAAAAGAAGTTTTCTCTTGTGTATGTTCAACAGCTTTGTAATTTCTCTTGTTTCTTTCAAGTAGCATTGAAATTGCCTGTGTTGATAGAGCATTTTGCAAATCACTAACATTTAAATTTTCTTCCTAGTCTCTTACGAGATTAAAAGTAGCCAAACAAATTTGGAATGTTTGCACTGTTATGGGCAATAAGGAATATTTCCTATAGCAATTTCTTTTCTGATAGTACCAGGTAAGAATGTCCATGTGTATACTGCATAACTCTCATTTTATTTCTTTTCTACATTTAAATGCTGCTATTTTTCATAAGTAATATGATATAAAAAGCCATTTCTCAGTATCAAAAAGGAAAAAAATAAGAGCTATTAAAATATTGACTATTTTCTGGTGAAGCAGATTGTGTTGTCAGCTCCCATTCCCATCCCATGGAAGCTGAGGGCTTTCCAGCTTTCTCTTGTTCTCAGCAAAGCCTGTGGAGCTCAGTGGCTCCTGCACTGCACCATCCTGGAGATGTACTGTGGCTTCTGATAGCTCTATGTGGTGTGCTGGGGAATCTCAGGGAAAATAGATTTTTAAGGAATCTAAACTCCCAGCTGCAACACTTTTCATCAAGGTAGTCTAAGCATTCATGAGCTCAAAGCTCAGCTCAGTATTTAAGTAAAACAGCTAGGGCTGACCTTTGGAAGAAAGGTATGAATGAAAAGGAAAAAGCATGTGCTAGATTCCACATATCCTCTCTCCCTCTCAAACTGAAATCTGTATTTTCCTGCCAGGCCACTCTCAGGGGACAGGCTGCAAGGGAAGGCAGCATAGCTTGGGGCTGCTCTCAAAGTGCCCCGGGTCAAACCTCACTCCTGCACTAGATGAAGACAAACCTTCCTTATTTGTTCAGCCATGAGATAACAACAGCTGTCCTGTGCAGGGCCAGGAGCTGGACTTGTAGGATCCCTGTGAAGCCCTTCCAGATCAAGGTACTCCATGATTCTGTGATTCCCAGGGTCAGCAGTGGATTTATGGTAAAGCATAAGGGAGAAAAGGTGTGGAGCTTCTTTGCAGGAGGATGCTTCCAGTAGAAGTTTCTCCCTTCAGAGCCAACACAGGGTAAGCAGCAGGTAGAAAAGATAAAATCAAAGAATTCCAGGCTTGAGAGGCCACCCAATGCTCCACTTCCAAATGGGATAACTGCACCAGTCCTGACAGCTGTCTGTCTAATCTGTCTTCAGAGATTCCCCACTAATGGAGACCACTCTGCCTCCAGGTAAATTATTTCTTTCATATCCCTTTCCATTAAATAATTTTCTTGATATGTGTCTTGAATCTTCTGCTAACTGCTACTCAACCTATTTGACACACAAAGAAGACTGTTCTTTCCTAGCTTGCATAAAGAGCTCACAGTTAAGCACACCCGTTTTCCTGTTTGATGTTTATTTTGCAGTGCATTATGTACGAAAACAATCTGAAGCCACCAGCCAGCTCAGAAAGTGTCAGTTGAGGATGCTAAAAGGCCTGAAAGTTTGGAGAAGTTTGGACTTGAATTTAGATTATAAGCTTTGGCCCAGGTCCAGCTGTTGCTAAAAACCATTCTGGTGTGCAGACAGTGGCTTTAACAAGCTGGATAGACGGGCTGGCAGCCAAGCTTTGCTGGGCACAGGCAAAAACCTATGCCACGTGCTGAATAGGAAGTGCAAGAAAGACAAAACATTGATGTCCAGGGGCCCTGGACATAGACACAGGTCATTCTGGGCCTGGACAGCACCCAGAAGGCCAAGTAGCTGATATTTGGTAGCTGACATGGACACAAGCACCCCTTGAGGCACTAAGATGCTGTGTCAAGGCCAACCACACATAAGAAAATACCCCCAAAGGCCAGGAAACAGTCCTGAGAAGGGATCTTGGCCCCTTGGGACTGCAGTATGAAGCTGGAAAGTCAGCTTCAGTCCCTACTCTTGCCATGCAAATGTGAATATACAAAATATGGAAGCATATTGTCTGTCACAACTCATCTGTAAAGCAGATGTTTCATTTGGGGAATTATCCACGCTAAAGATCACACTTCAAAGTAAACAATAATTGTCATTTTGTTCCCTTAAAAAAAAAAAAGAAAGCTGGAAATCAAATTAATGACTACATTTCCTCAAGGGAAGAGACAGAAGAGGGAATATTATCCTTTTGGTACATTGTAGCAAATAGTTTTAGGCAAACATATTGGTTCCACATTATTTTCATATGGATTTAGATAAGAGGGATACAAATAACAGTCAGGGAATAAGAGAAATTGCAGAGGAGGATGAGACAGTAAAAAGAGTACAGACAGACTGAAATGAGAAGACTGTAAGGTCTAGAGGGTGAATATATTTGGGCAACAAAGAAAGCAGCATCCTGAAGGGAAAAAAATAGTCCATAAATTTGTAGAAATTGCAAAATTCTGCACCACCAAAGTCAGGCAGGTATTTTTTAGGGAAATATGGTAAACACAATGCTGAGAGACTTGGCTCTATGTCCTGCATTATTTTTCTAAACCAAATTCTGCATCTGACCCGTCTGGGTGTGGGCCGGCTGAAAAGGCTGCAAGGAGAGGCTGAAACCCATTAGGTTTTCTTATGGGTCACTGCTTTGCAGTCTCCTGGTTAAGACTTCATTTCAGTGAGCTCCTACGACTCCACAGAAGTCAAAAGCAGTTGTGTTTCAAATTACTGCACGATTTATCACCCAGACCAACTTTTAACTACCTTGGGTCAAATTGAGGGTGAATGGCAGCCTCTAAGTGTTTATGAATTGCCTGGGAAAGCAGAGTCCTGTGTGATATCATTCTTGGACTCACAGGCTGCTTTCCTGTGAATAAATTAAATAGTACCAAGGCACATTCTCAGGCACCAGACCTGAGGTGTGGCTGCATTGCCAGGATGGTCCTTCTGACAGGTCTGCCATAGAGGTGCAGAACCCCCTTTTGGCTGGTTTGGATGCCACAGGTCTGTCCATATAGAAATCTCGCACATGGAACATTTTGGACTCACTCACTGACCATGATTTTCTGTAATATTATATTGTCGGGTAAGTTTCTGATCTTAACTGACTATATGCACAACTTCAGAACAGCAAAAATACTTATTTTGCATTTATGTCAGCCACATAAACACTGATATATGGACCTATATTCCTGTTTATTGTTGATGAAAGTTAAGAAAATATTTTGAAAAATGATACCAATATTTTGATTCTTCATATTTATCTCTTCTTGGAAATTCCTTGGATCATTAATCAATTATTGTTGTATTCCCTGTACCAAAGACTATTAAAAAATTATAAATGCATTTTGGAGTCAGGCTTCATCAAAAGCTTGTAGCCAGGGCTAGTGCAAATGCTGTTAAGGACTTTGAAAAGGATAGTTGAATATTATAGCCTTCATTAAGTTTTGATAAATACATGCCCTTCAATTTTGTATCAAAAAGATGTTGCTTTGGCTTGACTAACTCAAGAAAAAATGCTGTGTGTTGGAATTTTCAGGATGAGTATCTTACCTGGAAGGTCGGAAGGAATCACAGGTGTTATTTAGATATTTAAAATTATTTATTTATTTTAATGTTAAAGCTGACAATTCATTACATGTCTGTGCCTGTTCTATTTCCTAGTGCCTAAAGTCAGCTCCTCTCTTGAGCTGATTTGGGATTAAGGGGATGGTTTATAAATTGTTCCATGACACAGTGCTGGACAATTAAACAGCTGCTTTGCACAGAGCTCCCTCATTCTCTGATGAAGCAGACATTTAATCTTTCTGCTGATTTCAAGCATTCCTCAAAAACGTATCATGCACCTCAGCATTACTCACAGCTGTGAGGCACTGGTGCTGTCCTGAGCACGGATGCTGGCAGAGGCTCTGCATGGCAATCTGCTCCCGCATCCCTGTGAGTGCCCCACAGTACATCCCTGTGAAATCTGCTCCCGCATCCCTGGGAGCATCCAGCAGTGCATCCCTGAGTGCTCAGCAGTGCCTCCCCATGCCCAGAGCAGCCAGACCATCTCTCTGCCTGACCTCGCAGTTGCAAGTGTCCCACACCTTGTGGGTGTCCTACACCGTGCCATTGTTTGCATTTCAGTGGGAGCACAGCGCTCTGGGAGGAGCAGGAGTGAGAGGGGTGCACAAGTGGGAGTTGCCTTTTACCTCCCTCCTGCAGCTGGCAGTACAACCCAAGCTGCTCAGCTCCATCCTGAGCTCTCCACAGCATCCACTTAGCGCACTAGGGTGGGATGTGTGTGTGTGTCAGCAGGGGAACGAGCATCTCTCCTGGATGTACCTCCTGTGCTATCAGAAGCACCAGGTAAATCCCAGATGCTTGAGGAGCTGAATAAAACAATGCATCAGGTCAAGCGGTATACATTCCTCATTGAGCTGAAAAGATCCATCATTGTTTTCTGGCCTTTGTTATCACTTGGTTTAAAAAGGATGTGTGTGTGTGTGTGTGTTTGTGTGTGTGTGTGTTTGTGTGTGTGTGTGTTTGTGTGTGTGTGTTTGTTTGTGTGTGTGTGTGTGTGCCCAGAGCTGCAATGAGGAGGTGCACCCCTCCAGGTAAAGCCCTCCTGCCCTGCCCTGCTCCTCATGCCTTGTGGCTGATGCTGGAGATGCTTCCCAGGGCAGTGTGTCAGGTAGCTGCTAAAAGCCTGGGATGAAAAAAAAAGAATATTATAAATATTGAGAAGTGATAGCCAGGGTGTCCCAAGGATGTGTGTGTGTGTTAGCTAAGCAAGAGAGGCTGACCCCATCTGCAGTCTTCAATCAAACACTGATTTCCAAAGGTGTGCACTTCCTCAGACAAATATTTCCATTTAGTTATTTGCTTCACTAGGATATATTTCATACAATATGGAGATTTTTGGACTAGCAGATTTTTCTATTGGCCCTGCTAGGATGTACACATTGTTTTTATTCCTAATTTATGTTATACATATTTATATCTATTTCCAGTGTATTTATAATGAGAGTAAAGTTTATAGTTCAATCCACACTTACTCCCAGATGGGAAAATGCCCATGAACTTCCTTTTCTTATCCCAGGGGATAAATGGCTATTGTAGTACATGGTCCATATTCTGCATTGTTATATATTGATCCAGCTCCCCAGATCCTTTGAATTACCTCTTTGAAGGTGAGGGAAATGTGCCAAATTGAGAGTCTATCTGAAAGTCTCTCTTATTTTCTAGAGATGCTGAATATTCCAAGGCTTTCACAGTATCTTTCAGTGATGTAGAAGAAAAAACTGCCTTAGAAGGTCTCTCTTCAAAGAGACAACAATTTAAAATTATTGTGTAACATGCCCTTTTCTCCATCACATGGTCTTCATTTTGTTCACCATTATTTTTAATGGACCAATTTTCTCTCTTCTTTTTCATCCACTGAGTCCTTATTATTATCATCATCAAATTCTTTGTGGGCTGCCAGCACTGGTTATTTCATTTCACTGATTTAATTATCTCTGTGGCTTGTTATGGGCGTGCTTATTTTTATAGATCTCCAAATCCTTCTATTTACCAAAATGCTTACATGCAAATCTGTTTGCTCGTTGTTTATATGGTGCTTGGCATTTGGGCTCTTTTGTACTTTCCATTTGTTCCAGGGGTGTTTTAGACTGATCAGATTTTTCAGCTTCATCCACTGAACATGGGCGGACAGGTAACATTACAGGGTCTTCCCATGTGTGTTAAAGGAGGTTACACTGGTTTAAATAACCTGATTTTGTCTTCTGAGCATCATCATCACCTTTGGAAACTTGGACAAGGGATAAAAGAAGACACTCTGAGCTGTGATTTTTGCTGTCATCTCTGCTGTAGGTTAAACAGTTCCTTGCACGGGCTGCTAAGATTTTCTGCCTGACACGGTGCTCTGGGAGTGGCACAGAAGGAGTCCTCATTGGCATGGTAGTGTGAAAGCTCCTGCTACAGCTTTCATTGTGTTTTCCCAGTCAGCTGCCCCAGACCTTTGTCCTTTATGCTCTATCTTTATGTGATCCAGAATACTTGACTTGTCCCTCAGCACCACCCCAGTGGATGGCCCCTCAATTCTCATTCCTCCAGCAAACCAGGCCAGCCATGTGCTGTCAAGAAAGATCATGTAGCTGTTGGTCTTTCAGGGGACCTCAGCCCATCTTCTGCATTGTGCTGACTGGCCTCCTGTAATTGCAATTACTTTAGGAATTATGATAGACATGCACGTGGACATGCTGTAATTTTGTGAGTGTCTTGGATCTATTATAATCAGGAGTCCATAAATAACTGCTTCTAATGCATTTGACTAAAGAAAGTAATTGCTATTTCAGTTGTTAATTTATTGTATGATAATTAAGTGCTCAATAGGTGGGAACCTTTTAATGGAAAGCAACTCAGTAAGCATATTTTTAATAATTATTATTTGCCTGAAAGGCATCTGATGCAGAAGTCATGTAATGACAAGGTCTAATTGATGTTTTTAAAGTATATTTATTATGGATAAATAGTTACTTTATTGCACATATCTCTTTCCCTCATATGCACAGGTTCCCAGCTGGAGGCCCTGTTCTGCTTTATTTTAGTCTAATCTTCCCTGCTTTGGAAAATTCTCTCACTTGTTCTTGTAAAATAATCTCTGTCACTGCAGGACAAAGCAGGATGTGAACAGAGGCAGGGAGCTGCTGGCTTTGGTTTTGTGGTGGTAGTGGGTGCAAGGCCAACAGAATTCCGGTTTCTATTGCACAGTGTGAGCCATAGGCACCCTTGGAAGCTCAGCCTTCTCCAGAGATGGAAATCAAAGTAACAGGGCAGGGCATCTTTTTTGTAGACACAAACAGCAGACTTTTTGGTAGTAGATCAGACTTTTCCTCACAAGTCCCAGATCACAGAGATACACAGACAGTCCCTATTGTGCCACTTATCTCAGAAGAGGAACTTTATAATTGGGGTCCTCTTGGATACATGGACATTGCCTCCATGGTGATGGCACAGGCAGAGCTGGGAACTCCTACAGCAGAGACCTTCTCACCTGGGGAGTGTGCAAGGTGCCAGGCCTGGAGTAAAATGATTGTACAGAAAGGTTAAAGTGCAATGCCCATTGTTAATAATTTCATTGAAGGAAATGAAAAGAATGTGAGGAAAGGGAGCTGGAAGTTGGACTGGATGTGCTTCAGGCAATGCAGCAGTGTCCCACCTGTGTTTTGATCAAATATCCTGGGAGGAGTTTGGATTGGGAACAAGTAGTGTCAGATTTAAGGACTGGGGGAGTAGACAGTTGATGTTCTTTCCTGGCAAAAAATCATGAGAAGGTCTGTCCCGACCTTTCCTTAGCACTTACTTGCTGTTCATCTTCACACATCTTCACCTCCCTGTAATTCACTGGCGTCTTTGGCATCACTGGACAGTGACTGTTCTTATTTTTTTGTGAACTGAGAGATCCTCTGAGACTAAAATGAGCAGTGGACAGGAAATGGATCTGATGGTAGCTCTGGTAGGATGGGGATTTAACCTTTAAAAAGCCTTTAAAAAGTTACTGTACTTGCCTGGATTTTTTTTTTTTTCCCAGCTGAAAGATGGAGTTAACTCACATTTTCTTCATGAAAACCATTTAGTATTTTCTGTTGAAAAAGCCTATATATGTTATAAGTGTTAATCATTTTTGTCACTCAGGCACCAATTTAGGAATTTCTCCCACATGTTGAGAATCACACCTATCTTAAGGACGAGAATATTAGATACCAGTACAGAACTGGGATAATTTGACAATGATAAATTTTTCTAGGATAATGCCTCAGATAGATCTTATATAAGAAAATGAATTGCATTTATGTCTAGAAAGAGCTATGGATCATATGATTTTACCTGTTTAAATCCAGCATGCCTGCATTTATTGAAGGAATTTATGTATGTTTATGGTAGGGTTTCCAGAGAGACATTGCATCTTCCTCTTCTGTTGGTACTTTGTGCCAATGATTAATCACCTGTTAACTTATGTAAAAATTCCTGTCTCCTGGANTGTGGGCCTTGAGGGGTGTATTCAGAAGGTCTTCCTTCAGTCCAGGTTTTATTAACCAGTGGAGAAACATCTGATGGTCTCAGAGTAGCAGGCAGTGAGCAGGAAGCCACCTTAGGGCAAGAGTGAGGAACCAGTGAGCAAAATCTGATACTTAGATTGCTGGATGTGACCTAAATTTTCAGAATAAAAAAAGAGCCAGTAAGGCCAGATTTGAAGAGGCAGCAAATAACTTTCATGCACCCAGCTAACAGAGCTTGAAAAAAACTGATACACCTCCAGATGTGGAAGTACTTGTGCAGGGCTGGCAAACAATAAACTTCAAGTCTGGACCAACCTTTGGACAAATTATTCCAATGTTTAACTTCTAATAATCAGCTCAGTTATTAGGCAGGGAAAGCATTAATTTCTTAGCCATAAGGGAGCATCTGGGGATTAGCTAGTTAGCTAATGACCAAAGTAGGTCATTAGCGAATAAGCCCCTGCAGGCTTGGGAGAGGGAAGGGGAAGCTTGAAGAGGGCTGCTGGTAAAGGGCAGGTGGGAAAACGGTACCAGCAAACCACTGCTTCTCCTGGCTCCAAGGGTTTTACTGCCTGGGAGAGTGCTGAGTTTCAGTTCCAAGGTGTTTAAATTATCTTATTTGTGAGAATGCTAGATCAGGAATTTGAGAATTAATTGGCAGACCTTCAGCTAATTGTAAGCAAGAAAGCAATCCCTGAAAACCACAGTGGAGATCGATTAATTCAGGAATGTCTCATCACAGAATTTGAAGAACACTTTTCCCCTTCCTCCCAGCAGCAGCTTCCTACTTCAATTGTTAGGGAAGAAACTATAAAGTTGTTTGAATCACAAGAAAAACTGTATGCTGCCCCCAAAAAGAGGAAAGAAAGTATATTTAATGCTTATACATTATATAACACATAAGCATATATCATTTAAAAGGACATTAGCAACCTGACTTATTTCCTCATTTTGGACATGATGCATTAAAAGGGAAAATGCCACTACTGCAGTTTTCTTCTTACATAAAGCAGATTTGTGTCCACAGTGCCTGTGCTCAGGTTTGGGGTACTGGACCAGCAAATCCTGCTTGCCTAGTAGATTTCTTTGCTGTACTTAAAGGCCACTGCCAAAGGTTCTTGGGCAGTGTGGCCCAGCAGGCAAAGGTGGCACAAAGAGAGCCTAATGGACTCTACTCACAGCTCCTTTCAGGTGCCCTGGCTGGAACAAAGTGGAGGCTTGTGGTAGGCAGGCAAAGCTTGTGCAGAGATTTGGTAATGCAGGCAGGCAGTGCCCACATCCACCCTACTCTTGATTTACATCTCCCTGAAATATCCTTAGAAGGCAGGAGAAGTTAAAAATGTGGTGTCATGGAAGGTTCACTTTTGCAGCTGAAAGCCAACTCCTCCTCTTGCACAGAGATTAATTAAAAAGGTCTGTTGAGGCTGATTTGCAGAGTTTCTTACAGCCTGGCACCTGCAGCAGTAGCTAATGAGAGGAGTTGTGAAGGAACTGCCTTGTAAGGATGGTCATGGAGATGAAGCATAGACAAGGTGCAGGAAAGTTAAATTGCACCTGCGAAACCTAGGAAACATCCTTGTAAACAAGGTATTCTATTTAATGGGATTGACTATCTATACACATTTTTTTCAGGCCTCTTCTATATATCTATGCAAAACATCACTTTCCAAATCACTCTCCAAAGAATTTTTTTTCCATTTTTAATTTTTTTCTGTTACCTCACGCTTGCCTGCATCTCATGGTACTGCAGAAAATAAAGAATTTGCAGCTTTTGTGGCTATTGTAAGTACAAGTACACATTCAGAAATGATCATCACAGGGAGAGTTACAACTGTAATTTACTTTTGGCCTTTGGTGTGAATCTACCTCATGAACTTTTTCTAAGAGCTGTGTACCTCCTGTGAGGCCCTATTTGTATCTTGATCCCAAGAAAGGACTATAACTCTTCACTGCTTTGGTTTCTTTGGACATGACAAGTCTCAGGGCTATCCCACTGTGTGGAGAGCAGGCCCTGGGTCACTGCAGTGCCAGGGGCTCATTAGGGTGATGGAGTTCAGGAACCCGTTCCAATGGGGGGCTCAGGGACCTCCTGGGGGCTGGACCCCTTCCATGCTGGACCCCCCATGGACCCCTTCCATGCTGGCCATCCTCGGGACATGCTGCACCTGCTCACTGCGGGCTCTTCCTGCTCTCCAAAGGGAATGGCACTTCTCGTGGTTCTTTTTTCCAGACAAGCACTGCTGGCAGTCACCTGCACTCCTGAGCTGGGAACTGCACTGTGGCTGCTGCCAGACTCTTGAGCCCTGGGATCCTTGCAAAATATTGTTCAGGTGTTGGGAGAGATAATAATAGACATGAGTCCTTCAGAAATAAAGCTAATAATGAGGCTTGCTGCTTTCTTTCAGTAGGCTTTGGATTTCAGTGTTATGGCACAGAAACTCTGCAGGGATGAAGACAATTTTCCTGCTCCTCAGCACGAGGTGTTTGTCCCAGCCTGCCCCTGCCAGGTGTCTGCAGCAGGGGAAGGATCCAGGGCTGTGGCCAGGAGCACCCTGGGTGGTGTTGAACTGAACAGTGAGGAATTGGTCACATATTTAGCCCGGAAGTTTTGTGGTAAGTCAGATCTCTTATAATTGTTTTATCATATATTTTGAGCTTCATATTTAATTCAGGTCAAATCTAAACTACTAAACAGAAGTGTTATGCAGCACGCATATCAGATAAATGAAGTGTGGGTTTAGCACAGCTCTGACCTAGTTACTTCATGCAATGTTTTCTAAAAGCAAAAATTGAAATCTTTTATCTGAACACGAAATGAGTCTTTGTTCCCCTGCCTATTACAGCACTTTGCATATATTTGGTTTCAAAGACTGATGAAATTTGCCATTCTGAATCTTTCACAGGTATCAGGAAGGCTTGTCTTTGCTGGTAGCCAAACCCAAGAGTGTTTTGGCAAAAAGAATATCTTCCATCAGAGGTACGCAGAGTGATCTTGACACATCAGATGGCAGAAAGACAGGACCAGAGTTGATAAACATTAATAAAACATTAAAAATAGCTAGATCTTTTTAAAAAGAGTAATCCTATTTTTGTTACTGTTCTCAAAAAGTAAGAAAGAAGATTTTTGTGGGAAAGAAGAGGCAAACCAAAGTACGAAATGCCAAGATATTTGAGACTCACAAAACACAGATGTGTTTTTTCTAATCTTCCTGAAATAAATACATAGTTTCTGTCTTCCATAGTTCTATAAAGATTTTGAGTCTGAAAAAGAGAACACAGATAATAAAGAATTCCTTACATTTCTTCAAATTTCAAGTTATGTTATTTTAAAAAATAGTTTTTGTCTGAATCATGTAGAAATCTATAAAATAGTTGGGGGGGGTATGTTTGCAATCAAACATCGGTTTTAGTAATTAATTTTCATTATATTTGACTTTAGAAATCCTGACAGGTTCTGGTTTTGATTGAAATGGGTAAAATAGATGTAGAATAAAAGGGATGAAAACCAAAACACAATGTTCTGCATTCAACTCCCGACAGAGTTATTGAGAAAATTAATATCTATTTAAACCCCTGATTTTAGAGAAATATCTTGGGTTTTGTTATAAGAAAATGATGACAAATTGTCAACTAGGCTGTATTAGTGAGTGTTACACAGCAGTTCAGGGGCAGATTCCACCACGAGAGTTCAGAGCTTCTCATCGCTGCTCATCATCAATGCTGATGTTCCAATGGGCTGGTTTGAGAGACACTAGGTGATTTGTAACCCTTCAAGATGCCCAGCAATTGCACTCAGAAGGGATTTAAATGGGAGCTGGGATCAGTGCTGAGACAGGTGGAGGGGATGAGGATTCTGCTGTTCCCATTAGGTGATGATCCCATTGGGATTCTGCATTCATGGCAGGAAGACCTGCACCTTTGCAGGACGGCACTGTGTCCCAATGCAATTTAATACTTCTTACAGTTTCCATTCTAAGCCCCCTGCTTGGCCAGGATCTCTCTCCTCTTCTTTTTCAACTCCTCTTGTCCCTTTCCTTCATTTCTGTTTTGTAACCCCTGCTTCTTTCTGACACCCTTGAAAATATAATGCTTGTTAATCCAGTGTGTGAAGCTCTCAAACCTGAAACCATGCCATGGTTCCTCTCTTTTATCTATTATTTATCAGGAAGGCTTTTGAAAGAATGAACAGTGTTTGACATGAAGCTTGGATAGCTCACAAGACAGCAGGGCTCAGACATGTGCCAGCCTGGGAGAGCTGCAGAGGCAGAACAGCCGCGTCACCAGTGAAGGAGAGAAAAGCAGGCTGTGGGAAGGGCACATGCAGGAGCTCTGCCCTGGCTCTGTCTCTGTGGTCCACGGGAGCTTCTGGATGTGGGATGGGCTCATTGCTTTTGCACCAAAAACTGAAGGGAGAAACAAAATACTCCAGTAATGGCAATATGTTATTATTTAAGTCAGTAGCACAGGGTTGCTTCTGTAGTGAAGTCAACTTTCTCCAGATTTACCTGCTCCCTGAAACTTTAGGTAAGGGGGGCAGTCAATAAATGAAAAATTGCTGCCTGTGCTAGTTTGGGCTGGGCCTGGCACTTTCAAAAGTGTGGTCTGATGAGAAAGATCAGGAGCCTGCCTTGGATGGTGCATCGTGGTCCCTGGTCCCTTCTTATTCCCAGAAAGAGAACCAAAATATGGGCACCACCCTTTATTCCTCACCTCTGGCTCCATCACTTGCTGTCAAGAATAATAACAGAGCTTGGAGGGGAATAATCTAAAATATTGTCCTTTCCTGAGCTTTCTTCTTGTGTATGGAGCTACAAAAACTCAATCCAACCAACAGCAGCCAGAGATGGGCAACATATTGAATGAGTGATTCATCACTTGAAACAATTGTCTCCAGCTCCTTGTCTTATCAAGCTGCTCTAAAACTTTGCTGCCATTATTACTTCTCATTTTGAACAAGGCAGAACTCTGAAGCGAAATACAAATTCCCGAGAGTTTTCTTCAAATCTAGTTTTATTTGAACATTAAATCTCAGTAGAACTGAGGCTGTCTGAACTACTTTTTCCTTGGCTACATCCTCATACTTCTTTCTGTAACTCAGAGACATGTCCAGCTTGGATATGGAGAGGAAATAATGAATAAGACAAGACTGAGGGACTACTTCACTGAGATTCTATTTTGGCTTATAGCATTCGTGGCTAATACTAGCGAAATTAGTCAAGTTGGATTTTTACACTTCATGTGTGATTATGCTGGGCATAATTCTGCTGTCACTCATGCAAAAATAAATACTGAAACTAATGGAGTTATATGAAAATAAAACTGATGTAAATGAGAGGAGAGTTGGCCCCCCCGTGGATATGAGATCAGATTACTACCATACTTTTATTTATCCTAAAACTCCTTTATACATCTGACTGTCAAAAGTAGTTTTAAATTGGTGGAACAGCAATATCCACTCATTTTAAGATGCCTTTGTGTTTTATGAGCAGTGGCAAAGGCTTTATGGTAAGTGTGAAAGGAATTCCCTGGTAGCAGTGCTGTAAAAGGAGTGCAGATGCTCCCGGTGTCACCACAGCCCTCCTGTGCCTTGCTCCCCTCTGCCTCAGACCAAGCAGCTGCCCCAAGAGCACTGCTCCACGATGTGTCCAACCTGCTAGGGCATTAAACAGCAGAGAAAGGCCCTCCCTCTTCCAGAGGGGCAGCTCTGTGCCATCCTGTGTCCATGATCCAGCACGCAGCGGGAGGGCATCATGTAGCTGGACTGAACCTGAAGCACAGAACTGGCACCAAACCAGGTTACTGCACTCATGGCTGGAGTCATCCATGAACTGTCAGCCTACAGGGTTTGCTGTGTCCTAGGGCTGCTCAGAGCCAGCTGAAGGTGAAATGCAGAGCAGGACAGAGGTTCTTGCTGGACCCTTGGGAGATTCAGGGACAAGCACGTGTTCCGTAATTGTCAAATTCCATAATAATCAAACTCCTTTGATATTTATTTGCAATAAAAGATATAACCAGATTTATTTTAAAATTTTTCAAGTTGTTTACTTTGATTCTGTGTATAATACCATCAAACTTTGGATAATATGCTGCTATGATGATCCTTGAAATTGAATGTCAAGATGAACTCTTGGATAAGGAAACCATAAATCCTGCCACCTTAGAAGGGTCTGAATGAAGACCTGAAAGAGTTTTCTGTCTCCTTGAGGAGCAGCCCCAAAGGGAGCAGCAGGTTAGATGACAGTCATGATCTTTCCCAAGCAGAGGATCACACGGATGTTTTGTATTTGGTGTATCGGGACTCCATCCTTGACCTGAACTCAAGTTAGGAGGAGTGAATCAGTGTTTTGTTGTTCTGTCACCTCAGGGCACCTTTCTAACCCCATGGGATCACTGGAGTAGATAACTTAGGTGAACACGTGGGGGGCTGGGAGATGTGCTGTGGCTCCAGGTGATTTATCTGCACAGGCAGAGTGACAGCTCCCGTGCTGCTTCAGGATTGCCTCTAATAAATGAGGGCTTGTGCATCAAAATTGCTGAAGGATGAGATGGGCAGCAAAAAATGAAAATTGGATAAACACATTAGCACGTGACTGTGCAGAGGCTTGCAGCATAATTAGCTGTAGTATTTTAATGATCTCTTTACAGAGTAAATAGAGAAAGCAGCATGTTTGCAAGCTGAGTTCAGCATTAGGAGCTCTGCTGTTGTTTGTTCTCTGGAAATGCAGTGCTGCATTCTCTGATCTTATAATCTGTTGACTGAACTCATGGGCTGTCAAGTACATCTCAAGATTATCCCTGTTTGGATGTCAGATTATATTTTTTAGGAAACATGGCTTCTATTTATTCTTAACTCCGCTGATGATTTTCCCAGGTTTGTGCCATATGCTACACGTCACAGATGAGTATTTTGCTGCCTGAAAATGTGACAACTCTGTATCCACTTTAATAGTTCTGTCATGTCAGCATTTTCATTAGCACTGAATTACAATAATGGGTATTTAAGCACCAGATTATGGCATTCAATATTTGTAATGTAAAAAATAACAAGGGCAGACATTTTAAGAAGAGTTAGTAATATTTTAAAAACATCAGTCAGTCAACAAAGTCATAAAGACTGATTTAGTGACTAATTAAACAAAGTTCGCTGAATGGTTATGCCTACCTAGATAAACTGCAGTTTTATGCATCTGTCTCACTGTGGGCTTTATTCATAATTCACACACACTGACAAAACTCAGTTGCAAAAAATGTGTAGACAAAATGAACAGTTTTAAGAGCTTGAAGATTAAAAACAGCAGAATATTTGTAAACTCATATTCAGAATGGATGCAGATATATTGCTGTGCACAAATTCTATATGACCTGTCTCTCTAATATAGTTTATGCAAAATAGATATAATGTGTAGTACTGTGCAAGGTTAATATTGATCAATTCTTTTGAAACCACATTTTTGTCCTGCTGAAAGCAAACACCCTTCTTAGATTCAGAAGTACAGAGAAAATAAGTGAGTAGTTAGATAAGTACTATGCAAACCACATCCTTTTAAACTCTCGAATCAAATAAATGCATACTGCTGAATGATAGCAGTCATTTAGTGCTACCATTTCCTTGGTATAATATCACCAGCTCATCAAAGCAGTGAAATTTAAATCCCTTTTAAAAATGGGGATTATTTATGTGCTTGAAATGACATACTTTATTGGATTAGAAATACAATTCCAAATAAGGATTTGATTTGAACTGTAATTGCAAGTTCCTTACTATTGGAATGGCAGCCTTCTGCTGTTCTGTTTTTGTTTTTCTGCTGTTTTGCTTCCAACCTTTTTTCCTCTCTCTATTTTTATAAAAAAATTTTCTCTTAACATCTTTCCAGTCCTTGAACCAGGATGAACTCAAAAACAGTAAAGGGAAACAGTTTCAATCAGCTGGTGGGAATTTGTGATTTTTATCCTTTTGAACATTGTAACCCAAACCCAAACATGAGTGACCAGAGCTCTATCTGTTTATTTCCACACTGTGATTTTTAAACAGACCTAAACGTTTAATTTATGTGACCAAGCATTTTTCTTATGGAAGTAGCTCTTCTGACACATCCAAGTTATTAACTTTGCTTTTACCTTTTTTTTTGCGATGATTTATCTGCCTGTTCTCACAGGCTGCTGGGGGATGTTCAGCTTCTTCTTTCATGGCAACGTTGTGTTGATTAGAAAAGCTGCAACAAACGGAGAAATCTTCCACACGGTCTTTGTCTCACCATCTTCAACATGGCACTTCCCTAACATTGCAATCACATCTAAATATTAGTTCACTCTTTAGGTTTCCAGGCTATACTCAGCACTGTAACCTGCTTTGTGCTGAGCGAGCTGCCCTGACAGAATGCGGGAATGGAGAAGGGAAGAAGACGAGGAAGCAGAATCAGTGTTGGTGCTGCTGCTGTCTCCTCTCTGCTGGGCAGCAGAGGAATGAGGTTATTTATCCAGTCTGGAGCCATCTGACACTTCACGTGAGTCAGAGCAGGAGCTGGCAGCACAATGAGAATTGCAATTAGCAAATATTTTAATGTGTACTGGCATGCCCTTTAATCAGCTGCTCTCCTAACCTTTTCCTGTTTACTTTTCTGTGAAGAAGATTTGTTCTTGTGAGAAGGTTTCTCTGAGCAGATTTCTCTGCTGACAGGAAGGGGATGAAACAGCAGTATCTGTCTGAGCTCAAGGACACAGGTACAGACAAACCTTGCACCTCCCAGGTGCTCCTTACAGTGTCCAGACCCAGCCAAGTACAGGGGACTGTCACTGAGACAGTCCAAGCTTTGTAGAGACTGAGTAGCACTAAAGGGTCTCTTGTGAGGAGGATGTGAGCAGGACAATGTGAATCTCTTCAACCATTTCTCTGCTGCATTTGTTGGCATATCATTTTTCAAGGCATTTGATGAAGTGAAAATATTTCTGTAAATCAAATCTACTTCTGCATAGTTCACAGAGAACAAAACATCTGTGTAGTACAATAAAACAACTTGTAGCCAGGTGAAAATTATAAATGTGCAGTTTTGAATTAGACAATATCCCACTTCTTATAAACTGTGTGATTGAAGAAAAAAATGCTGCTTTTTTCTGGCCTCCTCTAACCCCACAAAGCAGGGATTAGTCCCAAGAGGGATAATGGAGGCATAAGATAGCAGTGGCCTATCTCCATGAGTTACCTTTCCTTGCTATTTCTTCCACTGGGGCTTCAAGGTCCTGACAAAATTAAAATTGCTCCCCATTTCATTTTTCTGTGTGGCTTGTTAGGCTGCTGCTTTCCCTGTACCAGGGAACAGGCTGCATACTTTATTGATTAAGCTGCCTGCTTTTCCCTTTCAGTGACATCCTTCATTTGAATATGTATCTGTTTTGCTGAATCAGCTGTCTATTGAAACGCTGGAGGGTTCAGCTGCTCCTCTGTTTGAGCTGCATATTTGGTTTAATCCTCTTGTGAGTTTTTGCTTGTTCATCTGGCTACTACTTTAGCAAAGTAATTCTGGGGGGCGGAGGGGTTGCACTGCCAATTTCATTTCTGACTGGAAAACATATTCTGTAAAATAAATTCAGTCATTCACAGCTGCAACTCTGCAACTGCTATATTGTTTGGGTTAAATGGTTTTGAAAGAAAAAGAAAAATATTTATTTAATTTCCGTGTTGGCAACCCAGCATTGGGAATACTGAGGGAGTTCCCAACCTGGAAGCTAAAAATAAATAATCAGAAACACAACCTGAATCTGGGGGGGTGAGGTGGGGCTGGGAGGTTGTGTCAGTCTAAATTGAGATTTCAGAGGATCTGCTCACTGTCTCTCTTCAGCATCTGTAGAAGTTGGGAAGCCAAGCACACAAAGGGAGCACAGGTAGAGATTCAGTCATACTTCAAGCAGTGTTTTCCCATGGCAGTAACTTCCCTCAGAACTGGAGCTGGGGTCACAGATAGATCTTTGTGTTTATTTATTTTTTATGGACATAGATCCCAAATTTTAGGGGATGTTTTGCAATGATGTCAGCTGCCAGAAATGTCAGCTGCCCAAACCCCCAATTGATTCTAGCTGCAGGAACCACTGTTTGTTCCAGCATCATCTTTCTTTTGGAATCGAGCCCCTGTCTGAGACCTTTCAAATGCAGCAGAAGACGCTTCCTGCTCAAGAAAAATAAGCTCATCTCTCAGGAGGGACCAGACAGCAAGTTGTATCACACCAACTGGTGAGGGAGGGACCAGACCTTGGGAGGAGAGTAAGCTCCATTGCCAGCAGAGGGAGGATGCTGCAGCTCAACACTGCTGGTGCTGTCCTTCCACCTTCTTCATCTTCTTCTTTTTGGATATCAGGCAGTTCCTGAAGGCATCTGAAACCAGCACTAGCTTCCACAAATCTTTGATGCAGTTCTCCTCCAGGGAGAGCCAGGGGCTCTGTATAGAGCGCAGCTGCAGGGAACAGCTAGGGGCACATCAGGCTGGATACAAAATATGGAAAGGCTTGGTGTACTGCTCCTAAACCTGCTTTAATGTCTGCCTTGTCTCCAGTTGCTCATCATACAGACTCACCTAGGAAGTGCCTGAAGCCATAGGATTAAACAGGAGCTGCCTGGCTAGAACAGGACTCAGCAGGAGAGCTGCCACAGGAGAGCAACCCCAGCCAAGCAGTGGGCTGGAAGAGCCTCTCCTTCTCTTGCCCTGGCTCCCAGCTGCCCGAGGAGACCCAGTGTGCCAGGCTGTGCCCATGCAGAGGGCACTGGCACAAACCCAGCCTCAGCCCGAGCTGCTCATGGAACAGCTGCCTGCACACAGGCGCTCCTGGCAGGATGGGAACACACAGCAGTGTTTCTGACCTGTCTACTAGACCCTCTCCCCTCTCTGGAGTGGGCAGACATTAAAAATTTGCAGGAGCTTTCTCACTGACAGTAAGCATAACTCCCAACACATCTGCTCTCTCTCACGAGAAAAGAGTGGTGTAAGTGGTGTCCCTGTGGGTCAGGTATCCTGGCTAGCAGGTGTGGTCCCCATTTCAGTTCTTTTCCACACTTCTTTTTTTTCCCCTGAAACACAATTTGGGTCTGTATGTATGACAAGAGCCCCATAAAACTTTCCTTCATCTTTTACAGCTTTTAATTATCACTTCATCTTATGGTACTATTTCTGCCAAATCATTAACTTGCAGTATTTTGGAAATTGACATGATAAGAGATAAGTATTATCAACAAGCCTTGTGTTTTTTCAGTAGAAATAAGCAAGATTATTAGGTGGAAAAAATACTTCTGGGAAGTTCCCGGGGAGGGGAATAAATAGATAAATAGAGAAAGAAAGAAAGAAAGAAAGAAAGAAAGAAAGAAAGAAAGAAAGAAAGAAAGAAAGAAAGAAAGAAAGAAAGAAAGAAAGAAAGAGAAAAAAAAATAAAGCTGTTTGGGCTGTTTGGATACTCCTTGTGCTTGAAGGACTTGGGTGCAGACTGAGGACTGTACTGGAAAATCTGTGGAATTTATTTCAGTCTGCACCTGCCTCTTCTGTTCAAACAGAGGCAAGTGAGGGAAATTATTACTAGAAGTTCTGTGATCCTTTCCATCTAGACTCTGCATTTAATAGGGAAATTAAACAAAACTCAAAACAGTGCAAAGCATGAGTTTTGGTGAAAATGGCAAAGTTGCAGTAAAATCTAGCAAGAGACAGATGCTCAGTGCTGGTAAGCAGAATGTGCACAAATGATGTTTACAGTCCCCATTTCAGGACCCTTATCACCACAGGGAGGATCCTCTGCAGTTCCTTACCATTATATCCCTTTCAAAATCATGGCATCTTTTGTGCCCATATTTCTATTGACTAAGTACATTTTCTGTTATTTCAATACTGCTGCATTTTAAAAGCATCCTCCCCCAGGGCCAGGGCAGTCCCGCTGCGGGAGGAGATCGCTGTGCGAGGAGATAAAGGCAGGATAAAGGCTGGATAAAGGCTGGATGAAGGTGCTGGGGCTGCCCCGGTGCTGGCCCTGTCCCCAGCGTGGCTTTGCCTTTTGTGAGCATCCCCCAGAGATTAGAGCAGTCATGATCAGCCCTCCCGGACCTCTGCTCCTCCAGCCCAGCTCTATCCAGCAGCTGGCCCCACCGCGACCTTGCTCTGCTGAAACGACATTGCACCTAAGGACTTTTTAATTTTCTCTCTCCTTTCCCCCTCTCCCGTTTTCTTTATTCCTTTCCCCCTCCCTGACTAATCCCCCCCCCCCTTTTTTTTTTCTTTTTTTTTCTGTTTTTTCTTTTTTCCCCAGAGTATTTTGGACCGCTGTGGATTAGCGTCTGCGCTGTAAAGGAGAGGGGCTGAAATGTTATCAATGTTATCAGGTCGTGTGTAAGCGATGCCTAGCAGCCAGCAGCCTGGAGCTGAGCAACTGTGCCATCCTCCGGCTGGCATCAGCAGCACAGGGCAGGGCTCTGCAGGCTGGGGGCACACACTGCCAGGGCATGGAACAACCCAGAAAGTTCCCAAAAAATTTGGGGTTGTTTCTTGAGGTTGTTTTTTTTAGTTTTTTGGGGTTTTTTTGTTTTTTTTTTTTTTAAATCAAATCAAGGGAAGAAAAATAAATCTGAGGGGAAAGGCTATTATTGCAGTTCATGAGCTGGCATTTTATCTGAAAGCAAGAGAGAGAGAGATTAAGAAATGTGTTATGAAAAATGTCACCCAGGGAAGTCAGAGCTGGCCTCGGCAAACCCCGTGAAATATTTGCAGGAGAATTCTGCAGATCACCAGCTGCCTAGATCTGCAATCTCCCAGGGCAGAAATTAAAACATGGGTTGGATGATCACTCACATATAATTTTATTTCTTGGGCCCAGCCAGCTACCTAGAGAAAGAGGTAAAACTGAAGAAAAATTCTACATAAAGCATGAGCTGAAGCCAGAGTGATCCTGTAAAGCAGTCAAAATGTCTCTGAAGACAGAGGTGCTTTTGCTCTTAGACAGGAATAAGTGCCACAGTTGGGATGCTTTTGCACCTCTATATTTGGTAAAAAACTATTGCCTTGGCCCAACATGAAAGAAAAGGCCAAATTTCTCCCCTCTCACTGACCTGAAATGCCTCCCATGCTGACATATTTCACTGTTTGTCTCATGGTTATTGTTATATTGTTAGTAAGTTTTGTTGCTTGGTGTTTTTGTCCAAAAACTGGCAACTTTCATCAGCCCAAACTCTCCTTTTTGCTGTCTAGAGCTTCTTTCAGGGCAGCTAACGAAGGGAAGAAAGCCTATCTTCAGGATAACATATCTTTTAAATAGGGGTTAGCGCCTCTGTTTCAGGATTTTCTATCAGAGAAAGTCTGAGATCTGCTCCTTTGGAAAAATAATTCCTTACCAGAGCAAGACAGTTAAGTTCAACTAACAAAATGAAAAGGATGAAGCCTGCAACATAACTGGTATACACAATTTCTCTTCTTCTACATGGTTAAATGCACAGAATGCATAAAAACTGGAAACTGGCTCCTCTTTTGCCTCAAAGTCCCTCCTTCAGGGATCTTCAGCCCATTTGAACCCACCTGAGAGCCCAAGGACCCAGAGATGTTTGGTGGCAGCCCCTTGCTGAGACTGCCCAGGAATCAGGAGACAGTGGGGAGTTTCTACATGACTTCCATCATGTAACTCATTATCAGACTCTACAAGAGTAAACTGGGAAGTTTTCAATGGAAATGAGCTTAATTCCTATGGATCTTCATCCTCCGTGAGGTATGGATGATAATTACCATAATCCACAAAGACATTCTTAGAAGATATTGCATCTTCAGGATGAAAAGGTCTTGGCTGTGGCACTGAATTCTAACAGTAAGATATTTGATTTAGCAGTGATCCTTAAGGTTTGCATCAAAGGTCAGGAATAACTCTGCTATTTTTAAGCTGAGAAAAAGGTATAAACACTTTAATTTATTGCCTTGTCACTGCCAATTCACTTGGTATTTGCTGTGATATCACTGCTGTTAATGAATGTATTTGGTAATAATGTGGATGTCATAGATATTTATGCCCTCATCTCTTTCAGTGGCTCAGCATGTAAGGCAGGTTAGGAGCTTTGCCATTTTACATTTTATAAATTAAAGAGGGAAAATAAATCGTATTTTATCTCAAAGAACAAATATCTATCACATTTAGCTATCCCAAATGGATATCTATCTTACCACAGAAAAATGAGTACTACAAAGAAAGTGATAGGAGTATGGGATTGCTGGAAGTCTAAGGGGAAAGCTTTCTATGGCTTTGAGAGGAAACGTTTTTTTTCTGTTCAAAACATGAAGATTAGCTGATATATAAATATGGCTAATAAATATAGCTAATAAAGAATTTTTTTTTTTAATTACATCTTTAAGTTTTGCGTATGAACAAGACTTAAGTCACAAATGGGAAAAAATACTCTTGGATATGTTTCAAATCTTGAATCAACAAGAAAAGGAACTGGCAAAGGAACCATAACCTTTGCACAGTGGAGAAATGTGTGCCTGTAAGGAGCTTAAAAAAATCTCCTAAGTGTAAGATAACCTTGATTTTTGAGCAGTCAGATGGCGCATGTGCACTTAGCTGACTCTGCATTAATGTGATTTTCCACACATTTTAAAATGAAACACAAATACTTTGTAATCCCTTCGCACACATTTTTTTAGCCTGCTCTCTGCAGATCACCCAGTGATGTCTCAAAACCTGGATTTTTTTCAGTGAAGGTCAGCAGAAGCCTGACCATTGCTCCCAAAGATTCTGGCACCCAGATTATAACCAATTCATTCATTTTGCTGTCTAGTCATAAGGCATTTCATAATATTAATAGAGATAAAGAGCAAATGCTTTCCTTATTCTGAAATACTGCCTTGGAGCAGGAGGCCCTGCACTCCCCGAGCTCACGAGATCATTATGGAGCAGCTGCTGACAGTTTGTGCATGGCATCCTAAAGGAATGCCTGGGAAATGCTTATACACCTTGGCCATTGCTATTGCTTTATTATCATGCAATAAAACAGTCTTACTCATATTTGCAGAGCAAATGCTGATCAGACAGCTCCATTGATGTGAATTTTTAAATCTTTTGATGATGAAAGTCCTAGTCCTTTAATGCTTTGAGTTCAGCTCAACAGAACTCAGCAGGAGGAGGAAATAATTGACAACAAGTGCACTTAAAAAATCTCTGTTCTGACACAAACCACCTCAGCCATAAATCAGGATCCTGCAGTTCCAAACTCTGGGGTGGCACAATGAGTCCGTGCCATTCCCAAGGCTTCCTGGAGCCCAGGGAGCCCCACTCTGCCCAGGGACAGTAGGATGGACACTTGTCCTCTCCACCTCTCCAGAGCTCTTCTCCACAGCTGCCTGTTCCTGCTGGAACAGCTCATGACAGCCTCTGTGCATTGATTAGGATTGGGAAGTGCTGGTGGGGTGTGCCAGCCTGAGAACTGGTGTGGCTGGGCACGTGCTGCCCTCTTGCACATCACTAATGGGACTGGGCCCAAAAAACCCAACATTTTTGTAGGGAGAGGGAGACAGAAAACCTAATTGTTTTTTCAGAGCCTTTCAGTGTTTTCTTCTGAAAAGATCATGGGTTTGCTATGTAGTAATTTGTTCAATAGGTTAATTTTATGTTTTGATTATGAAAACTTAAATCTTTCCTTGAAGTCTTTTGCAATTTTTTTTCCTTTTAATTAAGATGGAAAAGTACCTAAATGCCTGAGAGGTGCTATATTATGAAACAATTCACTATTTGATACTTTCCCCATTGAAGTTTGTAACTCAGTGTCATACTGAATTGAATACCTTCCTTTAGTGATGCTCTGAATGCCTGTGCAGCCCTTAGCAAGAGCTGGATGTAGAAACAGAAATGGGAAATTCACAGCAGACTTATTTGGAGGCTTATGAAACGTCAGTCTTGTACTCAGGGCAGACGTGATTGGCTGTGAAGGAGTCTTCTGGCTTCCTTTGTTACTACATGAAGAATTCATTTTGGCATCTCCCTTTAGGGCTGGTTTCTTTTAGGCCATGTTTGCATTAATAATATCAGCTCATGGGGTAACTGATTGAATCCTTTCACGCTGGGGAAGAATTAAAGCCCAATCTAATTTGCTACTGACCCATAATCAGCAAAACCACGAAGTAAAGGACATTATTTTCTCTCAACTTTTCTGTATGGATATATTATTTTTTCTATTTTATACTCCTGAAGTAATTAAATGCCCCTAAATGAGGAAATGCTTCATGTAAATGCAATTTCAACACCAAAGATTGAACTTGTTCCCAGGGAACATTGTTATTTACCTAAAAACCTGATTTCATTTCCTAAAAGCAAATACATTTGGAGGTTGAAATTATCATTTTATTATTATTAAATTGCTCACATGTAAAAACTGGATTTCTAGCTGAAGAATAAAAGGACACCTTGATTTTTGCAAGTGTATACACGGAAATTTTTTTTTTGTATTGTTCAGCTTGCTGCCTCCTCTCTTTGCTTTAAGATTAGCAAGATCACAAATATGTCCAGGTTCTAAAAGATTGTTTTGGTGATACCCTTTGAAGTGCTGAGAAATGCAAGCTTAGCCCCAGCTTTACAAGCAAGGCTGGCTTCCCAGAGCTAAGCTGAACACAAAGACATGTGGAAGGCTGTGCAGGAGCAGCATCCCAGTAACCTTCCCAGGAAAGCCTTTGCCAGAGGATCCAGACATTCCCATTCTACTATTGCCACCTTAAAACAATCAGCCTTACATGTGGAATTTCTGCATTTTGTCCATTTGGTCCTTGGTTTGCCAATACCAGCACCTCCCTCCCTGGTGCCCCACAGAATGTGCAGAAGCAGCAGCACAGTTTGGGTGGGAGCTCCGGCATCACCCATCCTGCTGAGGTGGGTAAGTGCCACCTTTGTTTCCCTGGCAAAATTGCTTTAGTCCCCGATTCTTGAATGTTCATTTAAATCTGAAATGTGAAAAGATTCTTTGAATTTCTTCAGTCCGATGATTTATTTTTTCCTTTTTTGGTGATACGTATACAAGATCTTTTCTGAAAATTTAAACATTTCTGGACTCTGTGGCTCCCAACAATAATGAGTCTTTCAGACTAATTGTGCACCAAGGAAAATAATCTTTTGGTCACTTGGTGGCTTTTGGTCATTTTAATAATATTTAATGCTTTGCAATGAGTCCCCTAGAGACTGAGTTGATCCCCCACTGAGATGGAAGATACCTCTGCAGCTGAGATCTTCAGCTGATGTTGATCTTAGCTGAGCTGCCTTTGAGGTCCTGCCAGTTCTGAGAAGGGAAAGGAAGAGAAGGGGCTGGACCATACTCAGAGGCAAGGAGTCCCTTGGAGAAGAGCCTGGAGGTGGTCCTGGGACACGATAGAGGCTCAGAAAGCAGCCCTTGCCCTGCTCCCTGAGCAGCCAGAGCTCCTCTCCCAAGGAAACCCTTGAAGTGAGCAGAGTGAGGGCTCTGACAGCCACCCATACATGAGCCAGGGCAGTTTCCAAGACTCTTCAGAAGCAAGAAAAGTCATCTATGAATGTTAAGCTTAAAAAAGCAGCAGCACTGATGAGTATTTTTGGCATGAACTGAAGAATCCTTTTGTTCCAGCTACAGCCCACATGCTGATTCAGCTCAGCAGCTCTTCTCTTCTGTTCTTTTCCTTTCCCAGGGCTTTCTTAAACACCACTTCTAGGTTGCTGTTTTCTTCCAGCCTGCTTCAGTTATGTTTGGTAATGATGGCTCATAAAAATATTGGCAGATACTCTCAGCTGATGGCAGTAGTCTGTGGGAGCATGCTATCAGTCAGGATATGACTCTTTTTTTCATGGTTTTGCTATATTTATTTGATCCATCTACAATAAAGCCTTTTGATACCGCTGAAGTGATAGAAAGGCATCATATGGTAAATGGTAATCAGGCTTTTCAATATGAAATGGTTTGAATAAATTTGCTTTGTGGAGTCTATCCAGAGCTAAATTCTGCTGTAATTTGCCACCAAGGCAGTGCCCAGACTGCTCAGCTCTGGCAGGTGAGATGTTCCTGGCACAGGGCGGGTAGTGTCACCCCCAAACACTGCACCCAGGTTGACTTGCTGACCTGGAGCCCAGAATAAAGGCAATTTTAAGTAGAAATGGTTCCTATCTAATTCTTTCCTGCTTAACAACCTTTATTAGGAAATAATAGCTGAAACTATTATATTATTTATACTGAATAAGCCAATATTGCATATAAAGCCAGAATCACAACTCACTGGATGCTGAGGTTTATAATATCTTGAGTGGCTATTTATGCCTCCATAAGTGAGAAAAAACAAACCCAAACAAACAAACAAACTAACAATACCCACCAAAAGCTTTTTGAAAATAATATAAGAGAGAAGATAAAGACAATAGTCCAAATATGCTGTAGAAGAAAGGAGGATACATATTTAAGAACCCAGTCTTGACCAGAGTTTAAATATCATCCCAAATACTCAAAAATTCCCTGCAACAGTCCTATTTTCATCTTCAGAAACAATTTATTTGAACAGCAGACATGAAGAAGCTGCATCTTTACTGGTTGGGCTCTGTGTAAGAACTGAAGGGGGAAAAGCACCTAATTAACAAGCACTGGATCCCAGAAGTGCTGAGGTGAGGTCCCAGTGAAGGTCACTCGGTGCCCAGCAGAGCTGATGTATGCCAGTGAGTCTTCACTGTGTCCAAGAGCATTCACAGCAAATCAGGCTGGTTTATATATTTATATATTCATACCATCATACCAGAAAGGAACTTTTTAGTGCTAGTTTACCTCACCTGGCCTGGAGCCTGGAGCCACAAGGGAGATGTTTCCTCCATGGCAGGTGGCATCAAAGGAGCTCCAGGGACATTCACTGCATTTCAAGCCCCAAGCGATAATGTTGTGATGCGTTTAATTGATTACATAATGCAAAACAAAAATCATCTCATACAAAACTTCAAACAGAGCAGTCTGTGCTTTTTATTTTTCCCATTTCTCTGGCCCTAAATCTGCAGAATTATTTCCAATTATTGCCAAAAATTGAACATTTCTTTCCTTGTTTTCAGGTTTATTAAGCTCCTTTTGGAGTATACAAAATCCAGAATAAATATCACCATGGATATAGCTGTCATGGATTTCCTTTTTCTATTCTTATTTCTTGTAAGGAATATTTTATATGTTGAATAATGAGCTCTGTTCTGTGTCTGGCAAGACTTGTGTCCATACATTCTCAGCCCAAACCACAATGACAGAGCATTTCCACCACATCCTCCTCTCACTCTGCCTCTCAAAAACCTCTGCTGCTGCTAATTCAGAATAATTTCATTGCCAGTGGCCATGGAGCCACATTGTGCTTCTTCTGCAAGGAGGTAAGTGCTGGGTAATTTCACCATCATCTGTGCAAAAACCTTAGAGGAAGCTGGCTAAAAGTCTAAAACATAAAAAATTAAAAAACCCAAAAAAAACCCCTAAGATCAAACAAAAAGTTAGTTTGAAAGCCTGACTGGGAAAGTTTCAGTGGGAACAAGAAGTGTCTGTGGAGGTGCTGGAGATTTTCCACTGGCTAATTCCTGAGCTCAGCTGTCTTCGAGCACTTTAAAGCACAAATTGGTTGGGCCACCCACCTCCTCTGGCTGGGCTGAAGGGCTGCTCTCCATGGGCTTCCCAGAGAGCCCGAGGGGAGACAGGAAGAAATAAAAATACTGCTCCAGCCTTGGGTAAATCACTTCTGGGGACTCATTACCACATTACTCAATTACCACACCCTGAAGGACACTTCCCCACAGCTTCCTGGATGAATTAATACAAAGTCAAAGCTGAGCATCTGCTCCGTGTTGACACGCTGTTGTTGGGGTTTTTATTATACTCATTTTTCTGAAGAAGAGTTTCTTTTTCTCCTGGAAAAAGTTGTGAGGAACTTGAAATGCAGATTTCAATCAGCTGTATTTCTTATCTGATGTCCTCTCACGGCACTGCTGTGCCGTTGTCATAAATGTATGATCACATCTTGAGGCAAAATCTTACTGCCAGAGTCTGTTGATTCTGTGTAACTATATTAAAACAATGGAAATTACCTTGGCACTGATGAGTGGTTTGTTTGTTTTCCTTTTAAAAGCTGGAGAAAGGGTAAAGTGGACTGACTATTCCTCCTTCTATTGTTTAGAATAGTGACTGACCTTTCTTTGGAATGGGAGATCTAAAAATGGCATTGCCTGCTGGTGACAGGGGGTGTTTGAGATGCAGGCTACAGCCCAATCCTCTCCTCAGACGTGGGAGTGAGCTATTTCTATTGAACAGCAAGACGGATTAGATGCAGAATGGCATTAAAGGGAGAGAGTAATGCAGAAGCATCACTGTTGTTTCTTGAATGTAATTTTAAGTAACTGACCTTAAACTGCTCACATGCTTGAAAATAAATCTCTGGGTAGTGTTTTTACAGTGCTTTTTATTTGCAAGTGCATATGAATAAGACAGATCCTGGATTAGATTTTTTTTTTCCCCTACTTTCTGTCAAGCTAGCAATTCTTTAAAAAAACAAGTCAGAAATTTCAATGAAGACATTTTTGGGAAGGAGCTTGGAATGCAGTGACCTGCCAAGAGGCAGTGGTGGCTGTGCTGGTGCCTGGGGAGGGCAGTGCTAGGGGCTGTGGGATCCCAGAGCAGCTGTGCCACGGCAGCAGGTGTGACACATGGGCTGGGCATGGCCACAGCTCTGCTGCTCCCCTCTTTTGGGCTGCAGCAAGGAGCACCTCTCTGTCCTTTCTGACAGATTTGTCCTTTGTCTGTCCTCTCATGTCCTTTCTGACAGATTTGGGAATGTGAGGGGGGTGAGGAGAAAGGCCAGGCCACGGGGAGGGAGGGACACAGTGGCCTTGTTCTTCAGAGAGGGGCAGGAGCTTCAGCCTCTGCCCAGGGCAGGGGTGCAGACTGACCCTGTCCCACTGAGTCCCCTCGGGGTCCCCTGTCCTGGCTGGGACCGGTCCCTCAGCGGGGCTGAGACTGGACACGGAGTTCCCAGGGCAGCGGGAGCGAGGCATGGCTGGGAGCCCACCCCAGGCTCCAGCAGCACCTGCAGCCCCCGGAGCCCCGAGAGCCACTGAACCACTCCCTGCCCCTAAACTGGGGCACGCACAGGGCCAGCAGCATGGCAGATGGTTGGCAGGGGCTCAGGGAGGCTCCTAGCAGAGGCTGCACCATGAGCACATTGCGCTGTGCCCAGGAAAGCACAGTCCTGAGAGCTTCATCAGGGTGGGTAGCAGCTATGGACTCCATCCCACAGCAGCACTCCCAGGCAGGAGTACGAAAAAGATCCCCAAAACTCTTTCTCCTCAGTATTTGGGAGTCTACGTAAAGCTATGAGAAAAAAATGAAATCATCTGTGGAAACGAATTGCATGTACAGAAGCAGGGCAATTAATATATTCTTATGATTTTGAGGACTCCAATTTCTTTTTTTAAAGGAAAAAGGGGAACAGGTGGGGAAAGGGAGCTTAACTAGATTTCCAGGTGAGAAAGTATTCAGTGATTAGGTTCAGTAGAAATAATAGTCACCCATAATTTTGGAGCTTTGTAAGAGTTCCATTTATATATTTTCAAAGTGAATAATTTCAATTCTTCAAACTATTGAGCATAGAATAGCTTGACATTTACCTAAATGTTAATAAGATGGTTAAAAAGAACTTAACTGGATTTTTTTAGTTTGGAGATGAGAAGGCTCAGGAAGGACCTCACTGGTGTATAGAAATACCTGAAAAAAGTTGCAGCCAGGTCGGGTGGGTCCCTTCTGCCTTGTTCCAAGTGAGAGGATGAGATGAGATGTGCCTTAAATTGCACCAGGAGAGGTTTTGATTAGATATTAGAAAAAACCCTTTCACTGGAAGATTGGTCAGGCCCTTGAATAAGTTGATCAGGGAGGTGGTGAGGTCACTGTCTCTGGAAGTGCTCAGGGGGCATCTGGACGTATCGCCTGGGTTAAAGTGATTACGGTAGTGCTGTGTTGGTGTCTGGACTGGATTATACTGATTCTGTGAATCATTAAGTACTATGAAAGTGGACTAAAATATTCTGTTCAGGTTGAAGGCAAATATTAGACAAGTCAAACTTTTTTAGAAACATGTATGGTCAGTTGAAACAAAATACAAATTTGAGGTCAATATTCTCTCTTAAAGAGAACAGAAGATTGCGCTCACATCCCTTTCCTGCTGGTAGCTTTATCATCCCTAGTTCACTAGGTTTTTAGCCCTCCCCAGGGAGCCTCAGCTCTGCTCCCAGTAAGGCCTGGCAGGTTGGTGGAGCTGGGGTGGCCTGAGCAGAGAAGGGTTTGGTGTCCCAGCAGGAACCACAGTGGTGTAGGGAGCGCAGTGGATCTGCTGCACCCGTGTGCCATCCGCTCTGCTGTGAGGAATGCAGAGACGGCGCTGTTTTTAGAAGCCAAGGGATGTTGTCAAACTTTCTGGAGGAATGTGTTATGCAATGAGGAGCTGTCTGGGTGCAGGGTGTTTCCAGCAGCAGGCAGATGGAAGCAGCAGGGAAGGCAGCAGGAGCAGCTGAGTCAGAGCGGGATCCCAGCTTCGCCTGCTCCCTGCTCCTGTGTCTGCAAGGGTGCTGCACAAACCAGGAAGGTGGAGACTGCCATTATTTAAAGTACCATTTAAGCTTTTCTGCCTCTAATTTTGAGAAAGGTGGAGGCTGTGCATCCGCAGAGCTGTGCGTCTGAGGGGACATTTGCAATGGCCTGCTCCTCACGGCTATTCTTGCTACTCAGCACAAAGACTTGATGTGCTTGCAGCCCATCCAGGGCTGCCAGCCACCCCTCCTGGCTCCTCATGTGTGTCTGAACTTTTTTGTATTGTGTTTATGTCAATTACATTCAGAGAATTGGGTTCCAATGACACTTAGGCTCTGTCACACCATTTCAAAAGCAGTTACTAAGCAAGGCACATCCACAAGCTGATGTTTCAGCACTTTCCACCTGCCATAGCTACAGGAGTTGGTAATAACTGAGACACAAAAAGTTTGTTTTCCTTACAATTTTTCAGTTCTTCAGTCATGATATGTAATCTTCTTAACTAACAGGACTGATTAGGAGTGTATTTTTTAGCAAAATAGAGCATCCCATGGTGCTCCAGGCAATCATGAAGCATTAGACCCAACAGGTGAATGATCAGTATATCATATATATATTTTTCTTCTTTTTTTCTGTGAAAAGAAAAGAAAAAAAAAAAAAACCTCTACAGATTAAAATTACACTTATCAGCCAAATAATCCTTAAGACTGACCAAAGAAAAATGGGGCAGTTCCCAGCTTCCCTCCCAGAGCTTTATACAAATCCACAGTTTATAAAATTTTTTTTTCAAATTATTCCCAAGTATATTTTTTTTCCTCCTCCAACAAACAGAGCAGGAAATATGGTGTTATTGTGGCATTTACAATTGTGTCATGAGAGGAATTTTTGCTTGTTGTTTGGCAGATAGAAATGTAACAGCATCATGATACATTGCAAGAGATGGCTTTTACTGCTTCTGTTCATCTTCTAGATGGTATTATTTTTCACTACCTTTACAGGAGTCAGTCACAGACCCTCAATGTTTATTTCAAGATAAATTAAAATGTTATTCTTTGGAGAATTTTCTACTTCTCTCTCATGTCAGCTGTGGTGCCTGTTCCCCCTGCTGAAAGGAGGAAAGCTGTGCTGTGAAAATGTTGGATGGAGTTAGTCATTCAAACTGACTTTGCATTTCAAACTTAGACACTCACATTTCAAAATTTGTTTCAAAAATACGCTCTAAACCAGATTGTTTTTACTTACTCACAAGCATCAGTGGGTTTTTTTTTCATGTATTTCTTTACCAAAGTCCAGTATGAGTTTGTAGTATATAATTAATGACAGGTAAATAAATAATACGGATTTTTCAGATATAATAAATTAAATTAATTTTAAAATGAAATTACAGTGTTTTTGAAAGACAAATTCTACATTTAAAATCGCATATTCTGAGTATACTACATGCAGAAACTTGCATTTCAGTGCTTTTCACTTTGTAGGGCTTTTTTCCACTGCAAATTCTAGAGGAAGAAAAAAAAAAAAAAGCAACTTTCATAGAAAATTCATTCAAAAAAAATATTCAGGTGATGTGAATTTCCAGTTTCTAATATCAGATGGAGTGGGCAGGCAGCATGACCCTTTGAGCCGGGGATGCTCTGGGGGCTGAGGGCTCCACGGTGCTCCGGGCAGGAGCACACCGAGCACCCATTACGGAATCAAAGGAGCGCATGGCTCCTCACCGCTTTGACCCTGTCCTCAAAGCCACCCCCAGCCTCCTCCTCCTCCTCCTCTGCAGGGCCAGCTGAGTCTCACACAGGGCACAGGCATTGCCAGGGAGGGCATGGGCTGGAAGGGGATGGGACTGCAGCTGCCCCTCTGGGGGTCCCCTGAAGCCCCCAGCCCACTTCCATGATCAATGTTGGCTTTTTTTGCCCCTTTTTTATTACTATGAACACAGTCATGCAAAACCATACAATTAATGGATTTGGTAGTAAGGCCTTGGAACTGCACATAAAAAGGTCTGGAAGGAGATTATTGGGGTTGCCCCAATGTCCACGTGCCTCCCTTTTCCGTGGTTCAGATTGAAGCAGTGGAAGGCAATGCCAGGCTGACCCAAGTTGCAGCAGCTGGCAGATGTTCNTGAGGAGCTGTCTGGGTGCAGGGTGTTTCCAGCAGCAGGCAGATGGAAGCAGCAGGGAAGGCAGCAGGAGCAGCTGAGTCAGAGCGGGATCCCAGCTTCGCCTGCTCCCTGCTCCTGTGTCTGCAAGGGTGCTGCACAAACCAGGAAGGTGGAGACTGCCATTATTTAAAGTACCATTTAAGCTTTTCTGCCTCTAATTTTGAGAAAGGTGGAGGCTGTGCATCCGCAGAGCTGTGCGTCTGAGGGGACATTTGCAATGGCCTGCTCCTCACGGCTATTCTTGCTACTCAGCACAAAGACTTGATGTGCTTGCAGCCCATCCAGGGCTGCCAGCCACCCCTCCTGGCTCCTCATGTGTGTCTGAACTTTTTTGTATTGTGTTTATGTCAATTACATTCAGAGAATTGGGTTCCAATGACACTTAGGCTCTGTCACACCATTTCAAAAGCAGTTACTAAGCAAGGCACATCCACAAGCTGATGTTTCAGCACTTTCCACCTGCCATAGCTACAGGAGTTGGTAATAACTGAGACACAAAAAGTTTGTTTTCCTTACAATTTTTCAGTTCTTCAGTCATGATATGTAATCTTCTTAACTAACAGGACTGATTAGGAGTGTATTTTTTAGCAAAATAGAGCATCCCATGGTGCTCCAGGCAATCATGAAGCATTAGACCCAACAGGTGAATGATCAGTATATCATATATATATTTTTCTTCTTTTTTTCTGTGAAAAGAAAAGAAAAAAATAATCTATGTAAAACGTCTATCCTTCCCTGCTGATAGAGGCAGTGGCTCTAATTTCCAAAATGGACTTATAATCTAAAAAGTATTTTATATGGTCAAAAATTGTTTTCTTTGCAGCTTTATGAAAGGGAAACACAGGTTTGTGAACAATACCTTNAAAATGAAATTACAGTGTTTTTGAAAGACAAATTCTACATTTAAAATCGCATATTCTGAGTATACTACATGCAGAAACTTGCATTTCAGTGCTTTTCACTTTGTAGGGCTTTTTTCCACTGCAAATTCTAGAGGAAGAAAAAAAAAAAAAAGCAACTTTCATAGAAAATTCATTCAAAAAAAATATTCAGGTGATGTGAATTTCCAGTTTCTAATATCAGATGGAGTGGGCAGGCAGCATGACCCTTTGAGCCGGGGATGCTCTGGGGGCTGAGGGCTCCACGGTGCTCCGGGCAGGAGCACACCGAGCACCCATTACGGAATCAAAGGAGCGCATGGCTCCTCACCGCTTTGACCCTGTCCTCAAAGCCACCCCCAGCCTCCTCCTCCTCCTCCTCTGCAGGGCCAGCTGAGTCTCACACAGGGCACAGGCATTGCCAGGGAGGGCATGGGCTGGAAGGGGATGGGACTGCAGCTGCCCCTCTGGGGGTCCCCTGAAGCCCCCAGCCCACTTCCATGATCAATGTTGGCTTTTTTTGCCCCTTTTTTATTACTATGAACACAGTCATGCAAAACCATACAATTAATGGATTTGGTAGTAAGGCCTTGGAACTGCACATAAAAAGGTCTGGAAGGAGATTATTGGGGTTGCCCCAATGTCCACGTGCCTCCCTTTTCCGTGGTTCAGATTGAAGCAGTGGAAGGCAATGCCAGGCTGACCCAAGTTGCAGCAGCTGGCAGATGTTCTACTCTGCCATCCCTGATCAGTCCCACAGCAGTGCCATTGGATGCCCTGGGAACACTCCTCCTAGACACACTGTCCCAGTTTCAGCTGGGACAGAGTTAATTCTCCTTTCAGTGAACAATTGTGTGGTATTCAACTGCTGCATGTACTTTGGCATTGTCTTGCTCTAAGAACTACACTAGAAACAACAAAGCACATCCTAAATATATTCCCTTAACTTCCTTTCAAACCACTTTCAGGGTCTTTGAAATTACAGTTTTACTGGTACCACCTTAACACAATGAAGTTTTCAAGAATAGAAGGTCACTGAGCTTGAAGAGCTCAGGGATTTAACCCCAGGGAGTTTCTGTCCCTGGCAGCACGAGGAGAGCTGCAGGTCACGGGTGCACTGCAGCATCAGGCAAACAGACTCATGGGTGTCAGTGCATGTCATACACCTCAGTCATACAGGAAATATGTTGCCTTTCAATCTTACGAAATGCTCTTTAATAAAAGATCTCTGGTTTTCAGAGCAGATTTGCATTTTTCCACCCACCTGCAGCCTCTTCACTGCAAACCTTCCCTTGTAACTACCCGGACACCAGCCCCTGCATAAATGAGGCGGGGAATGGACACAATCCTCCTTACCCTGCAGCCAGAAAACACCAACCCTCAGTGCAGCACTGCTTAAAGCCAGGATGCAAACATCTGTGTTAACCCTTTGGAGACATGTGAAGGGTAATATCTGACTGCAGAAAGTGCTCAGGACATTTGCTTTCAGCATTTATATGAACACACTCACACCAACATTACTCAGTGAACATTGTTAGGGAGCTCCAAGACAACGAGGCTAAATTTAAATTGTGCATGGTTTATTGACACACTGTTCTAGGCTTTATTGTAGCTTTCTCTGTTTTTATGACTGTCTGTGTCTCCTTACAGTCTATACACAGATTTGACCTGAGCTGGCACCAATGAAAGCCTGTGAGAGCAGTCATTAGTCTTGTACTGTTAATAAATATTCTCATTCTCTCCAGGCTGTTGCAAAGGCACTAATGATTAATGTCTTTTGAATAAAACATGTCACTTCTGTCCATCTCGGATCATGGGTAATTACAGCTCTCATTGTCACCACACAAATGCTCTTGTAGGGCAGTTCATGCACTGTGAAGGATGGCTCAGTATTGATGTCAATACTTTCTCTGCAATTTTAAAGCATATCAAATATTAAAATGCAATTAGAGTCATTACAAAGTTTTAGAAGAATGTCTTTCCACTTCCAGTCAATCAGACAGGCTTTGGAAATTCAAGAATTGTGTGAGGTTTGGGAAACTTGAGGTCACAAATTTGGGTTTTGGCAAATATATCCTCAGTGACAGAAATCATGTCTTTATCTATAGTTTAAAAAACAAAAAGCCCTAGAAACTTCAAAGAAGACTTTGCAAACATTCTGCCTTTGCCATTTCATCAAAAAAGAGTTATTCAGAAAATAAGTTCAATGCGTGGCATATAACAGAGTTATGGTTTTCTAGATCACTCCCTGAAAAAGAGTGCAAGGCCAATGATAGAAATTGCAAAAATTAAATCTGGGACCAGAAATTTCACAACAAAATTGCTAAAACCTGGCAATGTTTGTACATTACCTTCCATTGAAAACTAATTGCCAGTTATTTGTTAGTGAGAATGAGAGGCTTCCCATGACCAGGTTCAGTCCAGCCAAGCTCCAAATTAAAAATAAAAAAACCTCTGCTGGAGCATCCTTGGCTCCCGTGAGCATGGCTTTGAATTCCAAGGGAAAGGCAAAGGGAATCCCAGCCCCGTCCTGTGTCTCTGAGCAGCCGAGTGGAGGATGAAAGGTGGATGGACCCCAGATGCAAAGGCAGGAGCCTCTGTGTGTGCTCAGACGTCTCCGGCGTCCTGGTGCTGTGCACACCACTGGACACAAGAGCAGAAAAAACTGCTCTGAGCTGCTGGCTGCACACAGCTCTCCCTGCTGAGGCCCCACAGGGTGATTCTGCCATCCCAGCACCAAGGGTGGCTGAAGTCAGGCGGGATAATTCCTCCGTTTTTGAGGATCTGCAGCGGCATCACACATGAGGCTGTCCTGGCCCAGGGTGGCTGCTGCCCGCTGCCCCAGTGGCCCTGGCAGGGTGGCCCAAGGCTCACAGGGCTCTCTCCAGCCAGGAAGAGCAGGGCTGTGCCCGAGGCTATGTCTGAAGATGCTTCTTGCAGCTCCAGGGATGGGTGATCAGCCGCTCCATGACAACTCAGCCTCAGGACTCACTACAATTTCTTGCATTTTCATGCTTTATGAAACCCAGACTCCATCCTGAGGCGGTTCCCATACAGGAGGCAGTGAAGATTTAGCTGAAGGAGACATCTATTGCTGTGTGAGCCAGGAACCAAGTTAGTGCAGTCAGAGGAAGAAGATGACCTTCACTGCCTGTACCATTAGGCCACTATTGAATTTCTATTCCTGTACTATATTTTTTCACCCAGTCAATTAACAGAAACAGGCAGACCCTGATTTCTCATGCTTTTAAAATATTCACAGGCCTGTGACACTTGGTTTTCAGCAGCTGCATGGAAAAGGTGGCCTGTAGGTATGATATGCATCATCTGAAGTTCATTCCAAGTCCATCCTGTATGCAGTGGCAGCTTTCATTAGGTTTTGCTGAGAAGAAGCTTCACAGGAGACAGGAAAAGAAAGTGGGAAAATTATGAAGTTTGACAGTGATTAAAAGTTTTAGCTAACCCCTTCTTTTGGTAATAAAGAGCCATTAATCACAGGGGGATATGGATTTATGTAGTGCTCAGCAGTGACCATAAAGGAAATAATGCTGACTCTCCTAGAAAAGATAAAAATAAAAAATTACAAGGTTAGGGATCTTCTCTGAAGTGCTCAGAGGATCTCGCCACTCCTTGGCCCTATCAGTCACTGGGAGAGGGCTGCTGCTCTGACTGTGCTGCTCCCACCATTTCTTCTGCTTTCCTTGGGAATGAGGGGGGCTGGAGGTCAGCTGCCCCAGAAGCTCTGTCCTGATAGTTCCAGTGCAGCTCCAGTGCAGCTCCAGTGCAGCTGCAGGGCACTCTCCCCTGCTGCCCTGCTCACCTGGAGCTCACCTAACACATAGAAAACAACCTTCATGCTCATGGAGTTTCTTCCAAGATTTCTCTTACCTTGCATTGAACAGACATTTTATATTCAGGAGAAGTTTTAGCAAGGACAAAATTACCAAGGTCTGCCTTTAACCAGGCTCCAGTGATGTCCCTGCACTCCAGGCTGGTGTTTTCACACGTACACCATGTGCAGGGCTCTGCTGCTGCTGCTTCAAAGGGACCAGCCTGAGAGATAAATGAAACCTCTCATCAGGGATAATCATTCTCATCTTTAAGAAACCCAGTGAAAGCTGAGAGCATGTGGAACCTGAGTGTGATGAATTGGGGGAAAAGTTTGTGTCAGCTAATTAAAATCACTTACCCTGGAACAGGACTGCTGAGATGAGTTAACAGTTGATTTAGAACCATGTCACAGTTCTCTGAGTTTGTTGCATGAATTTAGCAGAGACGGCTTGTAAAACTAGTTAATTAGAATCTCTACTTCCACCCTCTTTTGCCATCAAAGGCTTCACATATAATGGACAATTGAACCACAAATGAACTGTTGTTGCATAATTTCTGTAGGCATTTTTATAGAAATCAAAGTATATTCCACTTTATTCTGTCAAACTCATGCCAAGCTAATTGCAGTAAGCTAATTTCTAAAAAGCATACAAATAGGGAGCAGTGATAACATCTTGTTGATAATGTTGTTGTTTGGAGTTTTGAATTTTAAAGTGAACATTTAAGATGATTACACATTCATTTTTAAGATAGATTACTATTGGTAATATTAAAAAAAAAAAAAAAGCATTTCTATTGCTTACAGATTCATCCAGCAACACTTTATTTTGCAGTCATACAAAGAGGGAGAAAAAGACTCAGCTTTACACAAATACTCAGACAGACTTGCATTTTGCACTGAATGAAACAATTTCCCTGAGAGAAATCTGTGGTTCTGCAACTGTGATTATTTCACCTTTGTGTTTTCATAAGGTGCTGTGGAAAATGTTAAGAACATAAAGTACACTTAAACCTTGAATTACCTCATTTGGCTATCTTGAATTCTGAAATTATATTTTGCTGCCATGGTACTCTTTTCAGTCTTTAATTCAGCTGAAACTGCTCAGACATTATGAATTCACGCCAATATATTTCACAGATGATCTTTGGGGAGATGGGCTTTTAGAGCAGCTGCCTTTTTACAACCTGTTTATGCCTCCTGTACTTGGATTTCATTGGAAAAATTTGGATGGGGAGATGGCACTGCCCTTATGGCAAGGACGAAAGACTCATCCTGGTGCTCCGCCTGCAGAGAAAAACTTCCAGGTTCTCACAAAACTACACAGACTGAAAAATATGGGTGCCTAGAATGCAATTAATTTTTTTTTTCAATAATACCCTGCTGTGTTCATAGAAGAAAACTTAAATTCTTCAATAGACACCAGTGAATATTGGCATCTGCTTGGAGTGAAGCCTGTAGGGCCTTCCTGCATCGAGGTGTTGATTGGCAGGAGTGTCTGAGAGGTTTGGTCTGAAAATGAGAGAGGAGTCTGCATTTTCTCATCAGACACACACTGGCATTTCCCTTCAGTAAAGTTTTTACCAGAAATAAACTCTAACACATGACCTGTATTTCAAATTTATGTATAAGAATTCAGGCCTTCTCTGAATCCAGGGAAAAATGATCCCAGCCATGGTCTCCAGTGTCTGATTTTGAATGTGAGATTTAAAAAGTCACATTTCTAGAAGTGGGAGAGAAAGGTTTATGTGAGCAAATATCCAAAACAAAAATGAAACTGTGTCATGGGAAATAAAGCCAAAAGACTGGGAAAGGCAGGTGCTCAGCAGGGTAGTGTTCATTAACTTCTGGTAAGCACAAATTAAAATTATAAACCCGATCTAAAATGCTGTGAGTAGAAACATCAGGCAGGGCAGTTCCTCTGCCATGCCCTCTAGGCAGTGTCCATCCAGAGGAGGTGGGTGCAGAGGAGATGGATCTGCACAGTGTCCTCTGGAGCTGGCCCCAGTGTGACCAAAACCCTCTCCATGGCCCAGGGAGAAGCCTGAGCCCACCACATCAGGAGCTGCCCCAGCCCCTCTCCCTGCCAGCATTTGCTGTGTGCACTGGAAGGGCTCATTAACACAGAGCTAATGATATCAGGCTCATAGTAAGAAATCTAACTGGTCAAGTAATGTCAAAATTAATTTGTTCCTTTATATGATTCATCAAATGAATCACCAGACCTTTCAATTTACAATTCACCTTTATGATTTATTTTGGCTTTGTCACATTGGTGTTAAAGACACTCCTGCTCCCTGCACACACCAAACTAAAAAAAATACATTACAAAAGCCTCAGCTGTTAAGTAGTAGCGTGTTGATAGAATGACTGAACAGAGCAGATGGGTTCCCACCACTGTGCATGTTGGCCCTGGGCTCCTGGTAAATATAGAAGAACAATTTCTGTCATCCTGTCAGGGGTATTTATATGCTGTCAGTCACCATCCTATCAAGGGCAGAGTAGTATTAACATTCTCCCCCAGCTTGGTTTTTCTTGATCACTGAAAAGTTTTGCTCTGGCATGCCAAAAAAGTCACGTAAATTGTTAGCTGGTAAATAGCTTATCAGTGTGGGGGGGTAGTGACCTATGCAGACACAAAACACAGGTCCTCTCTGCCTTCCTCCTGCCAAGAGGCACAAGAGGAATCTGAGCTCCTGAGGGAACACCTTCAGATATGGTGTTTATTGGGGAATGATAGGGAATGACAGAAGGAACTACTACTGTAGAGAAGAGATGGCAAGTTTCATCAAACAATCATTAAACATGCATTAAACAATCACAGAAATACCATTTTAAAACCCGGTAATCAGCAATATTTCCTTTTGCCATAATCTTTTAGCCCTCATAATACCTATGACCAGGTAACAGTGAATATAAGAGGTCAGTAGAGTGCAAGGAGGGCAAGAATTGCTGGAGCAATGAGGACAGGCCACACAGCACCTGCAGCTTATGAAAATATTTTCTTTTAATTTAAAATTTAAAAAGGAAAAACCATCACTGTGCACACGCTCATCTCAACACTTAATCATATTAACTTTCAAATTTGCAAACAGCCAAAGTCCCTATAGGCAAAACCAAGGAGTCGTAGACTTTTCAAAAGAAAAATTTTAAACAAGAAAAGACAAGTCCTTTGCTGCACTATGGAAAGCACAGAGACCTGAATTTATATGAGGCTAGAAAATAGAAAGATTGAGCTGCAGCTAGAGCACTGTGCAAGGGCCTGTGCCTTGCCTGCAGCAGCAGCTGGGCAGTGGAGCAGTGCCCTGCCGGGACACCAGTGTCAGCCATTCCAGGGGCTGGGGCAATCCCTGCTGCTCAGAGACACTCGGGGCTGGAGCCTGCCCTGGCACAGCGCTGCTGCAACAGGGAGTAGAACCCCAAGTGGCAGTGCCACCATGACTCTGGTGGTTCTCGTTTCGGACTGTGCCCATCCAGAGTTCGGGGCACAGTAAATGGTTTTGATGGCATTTGGCACAAAGATGTTCCCAGAGCCTGTCACAGGCCTGTGTGCCCGCACGAGGACAGCGTGTCCAGGGCTGTGGGCATGGACAGAAGCTGTGGTGTCACCCAGTGGTGGTGGCCCTGGGGACTTCAGTGTGTTGCTGCCTTGCCAGGGCCGGGCTGAGTGCAGGACTATGACCCAAACCCTGCAGGCTGAGCTCCAAGGTTTGTGGGCAGGGCAGTGACCCTGGGCTTGTTCTGCCAGCAGCCCCTGAGCGAACACCGCAGCAGGACACAGCCTGGGGCCTGCACTGAGGCACCACAGGAGCAGGAGCAGGGGTCAGAGTGCTGCCACTCCTCTCTGGGGTCATGACTGAGGTCTTTGCAAATCAGATTAGAGATCTTCGTACTTTAACAAGTCATGTGTGGATTTTTATTTTGCCCTGTCTGCCAACTCCTCTGAAGGAAGCTGCTCTCCCAGCCCCTGAGGTTCTCTTCCCACTCCTCTTCTGTGCAGCAACTCTCTCCTGCTCATAGATAACTCCAGAAGGGCCTTTTAATTTATTTACTCCTGAGAGTAATTTCTCAGGACTTTTACTCTAATGGTATCTTTTGTATTGGTGTATAATGAGTAGGAAAATAAATCCTCTTGGGTGCAGAAAGATTTTTCAATAAAGCCAGATAACCCTTGTATATGTAAGCATTGGATTCTTTTTTGAACAGGAAGACCTATAAACTGTTTTCAGTTCTGATAACAGACATATATAAAATCAGTGACCCCTTATCATTTCAGGACTTCACTCTGCTGCACCTTCTTCCTAGGGCAAATGTTTATGAAATAAGCTTATCCTTATCTTCTGAAACACACTTGCTTGTTGCTTTTGATGACATCTTTCCATTGGCTGTAATGGAGAAACACAACTTCTGAAAGTTTATAACCTGCTCAGGCATGGCATCTCTGAGAATCCACTTAATTCCTTCCCTCTTTTTTTTTTTTNNNNTTTTTTTCTTTTTTTAAACTTATTATAACTTTGTTGTAGTCTGGACTGATATTATATAAACCTGCCTAAAAGGACAATGCAATTAGAAAACTTTCTTTAGCTGCAAGCCTGAATACTACTCAATTTTTTTCTAGCTGTTCCTCAGTAAGAATGTTTTGCAATTTGAATTTGCCATGCCACTTTTCTTCTTCTGGGATTCAAAAGCATCTGCTGGTTTCTATAAGTGAAACACAGGTGCATCAGTGCACCCACATCTCCCCTCCTCTAAAAAAAACCCAACAAAACAAAATACCAATGAGACAAAACCAAACCAAATCAGGCAGGAAAACAGAGGAATCTTGTGCAGGCAATAGAATATTAGTCTACTCTTCTCCCCCACAGCCCATGTACCCTGAAAATAAATCCAGAGTGTTTCTAAATAAGACACTTGCACTGCAATGGAAGAATTGGTGCTGCTTTGAGCCTATGCAATGAAAACACTTCTCATGCTGGGGGAAAACCAACAAAATGCTGGGTTGATATAGAACATATGATAGCAGTGACATTGAGATAGTCTGCAGTGCCAGCCCCTCAAAAAGGTGATTTAAGCTGAATCTGCAGCAAGGGCTGCCTGGGCATCAGTAGTAGCTGTGGGAGAGATTTGGGAACAAGTGTTTACTAACAGCCAGGGAATGCCTGAAAGTTGCTCTCCCCAGAGAATTGTTATCCATCTTCACAGCTGCTAAAACAAATTCTAGCTTCCCAAAGGGAACTGCTTCTTGTCCCAAGTGGCAAAGATCTGTTGAATATCATCTATCTACATGTCTTTTTATCCACCTGTCAAGCACAGGTAAGGGAGCAGACATATCCATTGCTTATGGAAGCACGAGAATCCCCTTTCTCATTTGTAAAAATGACAGAGTTTCATTCAAAGGAGGATGTGCTGTCCCCCAGCACAACTCCCAACTTATCAGAAAGGTAAGACACATTAGGCTGTGGGATCTGGTGTGGAAAGAGACCCCAGAGTGTGCATGGCAGCAGTAATAGCCAGCAGGGAGGTAGCCCATGCCAACCTGCTGCCTGCCAGCAGAGAGCTCAGAGAGCTGAGCTGGCTGCAAGTGTTGCCTGCAAGGGTTCCTGAGCCTGGAACCCCTCTGAGCTCTCAAAACTTGCTGCTCTAACACCTGGGACCACTTGTGCTGCAGCAGAGGAATGAATCAAGCCTGTGGATGGACCACTGCCAGTGACCCTGAGTGGAGGCAGATCCCTGCATCCTCTCTGGTGTCCTCGTGCTCAAAGATGGGACTGAACAAACAGTCTGGCATTTCAGAAAAAATTGTGTTCCAGTCTAGATCAGGACTTGCAAAGCAATTCCTCTCTGGAAGTGCACAGAGAAGGGCACAGGCCAATGACAAGAATGGTGGGATGTTCAAGCCTGCTTCCTGTGGCAGGCTCTCACAGCCCCACACTGCTGAAAGGGTGAGGAGCCAGACCTGGAGCCATGAGTAAGGAAAAGTGTGGAAAGCCCTTGAGGAGGACCAGCTGGCTCTTAAAAGACATGTTAGCATTTTTGCTTTAAAAAATGCTTAAACTCAAAGCTGAACTCAGGATTTCTTATTCCATTATAACTGAATCTGCTCAGACACGAGTTTTATGAAACTAATTACCTACTGTCTCTACTGGAAGTAAATATTGAAGGCAAGAACAATAAACATGGGCTGAAGTGTGCTATGCAAATAATATGTTACCAGTTAATTACCAGTTAAACCCATGCAGTCTGTTAATCACTATGTGGGTTTAGATGGTATTCACAGAGAAGCAAAAGCAATATGACAGAAGAAGACTCTGTGTTCTTGTCCCTCACTGCAAATAACAACTCATGAAGAAATATATTAAGGTGTCTGTATCCTGTGTCTCAACACTGAAACATAAATAAAGAGAAAATTTCTCCTTTGCAAAATCCCAGCTGCTTTAATCTTCCCAGGGACTGCTTTTCTAAGAGAACAGAGTAAGGTTTGGGTCATTTGTACAATGCATAAAGCAGAGGGAGGTTTTTCAGAAGCAGCAGGCTTTAAAGAAACTCTAATCCTACAAATGATAACAAAGTGGAGGCAGTTCTGAGTGCTTCTTAACACCCTAATGGGTTTACTATTTGTTTTCCTGCATTAAAAAAAATGATGAGGAATATAGCTGAAGGAAAAAATATTGCAAAAAGTGAAGATAATCTGAGAAATACCTTCATAAAAGCATTGTTCCGTAGAAAAGACAAATGCAAGGTATCCCTGTTCTATTAGGGTTAAATCTGGAAAGGGATCTGAGGTGAGCAGGGAGATTCTGCATTGGGAAAGGCTTGAGTTGAGCTTTGTTGAGTTGGAGCAACTCTGAGCTGTGAGAAGTGTTCACTGCCCAAAAGTTTTTGGGGATTCTTTCTTGGAGGAAATATTTAGAAAAGGTATTCAAATAATCATTTTTCTTTTTCTTTTTTTCTCCCTCCCTTTTTCCTTTTGTGAAATGTTCATAGGGCTGCTCTAGATCCTGGCATATATTTCCAACCTCCTCTTGTTCCAGGAGGTCTGGCTCAGCTGTTGACCTCTTCTCAGTTGGGGTGTGATTTCAGTTTCTCTCTTGACAACAGCAGTGTTAAGTAAGAAAAGCTTCCTGCCCAGCCAGCGTCCTACATTTCGGGCTGCAGCTTTGTCCCCATGGCTGGCCTCATGCGGCTGGCAGCAGCTCCTGGGCAAGCAGCACAGCTGAGCTATTTTTGGCAGCCCAGGGTTCTTGCCTGGGGGGCTGGAGCCCCTTGCCCAGTGCAGAGGGGAGCTGGGGTGCTGGGCCTGTGTCCTGCACTGGGCTGTGGGCACCCATCGCCTTCAGCCCCTCTGGCACCGGGGCAGGGAGCAGCCAAAAATATCCAAAGGGAAACCAGGGGCTGATGCTGCTGGCTTGTGAGCTGGGAATATGCATTATTCATTGTGTGCAAAGACAGGAGAGGGAGAGAGGATGCCTGGCAAAGCCCCCAGAATGGCTTATTTACCCCTGAGTAAAAACTTGGGTTTGTTGAGTAGACTCCATAAATTTAGGACGACTCCTGAAATGTCCAGATGTTTCTGAGCAGATGAATAATGTTCTCTTTCTGAAAGCTTACTGAATCTTTTATCATTTTATGCACTATTTGCATGGGCAGGTCTTCTGAACAAATAGCAGTAAATAGCAACCTCTGGTACTGCCAAAGGTATCCAGCAAGGGAGGAGAGACAGCGACTTCTAGAAAACTTAAGGATGTTCTAAGGATAGCTGCAGTGAAGACCACTTTTGAACAGAAAATAAACATTAAATTAATGAGCTAAACCTCCCTTAGGAGTCTGAATGTAGCAGTGGTATGAGAGAGTGGTTGAACATCACAGCTGTGCCTTCAGCCGCAGCTGCAGAAGAGCCAGGTGTTGCACTCTTGAGCAGCCAGACCTCCAAGAAGGATCCTGGAGTTAAGGCAGAAATTGATTCAGCTCTCTCTGTTGAACTGATTCCACGTTTTTGTCAGTTTGGAAATAGTTTCTTCTCCATGGTAATCCTTTAGCAATGCAGCTCCACTTAGACCAATTTAGACAGAAAAAAAAAAGATTTCCCAATGAGAGCTCTGCCAGCAGAGTAGGACAGCAGGACCAGATTTATATCATTGCCTTGTTTATTATCCGGAGGGTTTACACTCTCATCTGATTAGGCTCTCTCCTGTAAGATTCCCTGAATGCTTGAAACAGAAATTGTCACTAAACCAGGCACTGCTGACAGGACTGGGCTGCCTCTGGACAGAGGCTTTCTGTGTTTCTTGTGCTAGCTGTGTTTCTGTGTTTATTGTCTCTACGTAAACCAGCCGTGCCTCTCCTCTGTCTGTGCCTGCACTGCTGGGTTAATGCCAGCCATGTGTATTTAATGAATTGAGCTGGCTTCCATGGCTTTATAATGGATGTTTAGGTATTTTGTTGGTTTCCTTCCAGATTCTGTTCTTCTCTGTTCTTGCCTAAAGACTTAGTTTACTTGAGTTCTCAGTCTCTGTGTGTGCTTTCTTTACTGACAAAATAAGAGCCTGTAATGATTCTGAATGTCTACACATATATATGCTTGTTCTCTTAGTATATTCATGCTTTCCTGCAGCTACTCCCGCATACACATATACATGTATATACACACAGAGAGCTGTGTGCAGCCAAAATGAGATTTATCTCACTTGATAAAGCCACCAGTAGGCATTATAGTGCTGCAACCTTGGTGCATAGGTCACATTTACAGGGACAGTAAATGTGACTGAGTCCAGCCAAGCCTGAGCTGACTGCTCAGGACTGATGCCCCAGGAGCTGGGTATGACAGAGCCTCTCCCCCCAGCCCCCAGATCTCCCTTTGCTCTCCTGTTGCCATCCTTGCACATCAGCTGGAGTAGCCACAAGTTGGCTGCAACTTAACCCCAGCTCAAATCATGCCCAGGATGCAGCAACAGCATTTGATACTGCTTTATTTTAGAGCATAGCTGCCAGAGGAGGAGGTGGCATCAGTGTCCATCCCTTGTGTCTCAGCTGCTGCAGCAGCATGGGAAGCAGCACAGCTCCTGCACAGCTCCTCTTCCTCCCCCAGCTCCAACCCAAACCTCCCAAGCCAGGCTCTCTGGAAGCTGGGAGTTGTTCAATCTTTGCTGCCATGGACCAAAGCAAATGAACAATCACACAACATGAAGAGGAAGTCATGGACCCAAAGGGCAGAAGAGATTCCCAGGGCAGGTTTTTGAGGAGGCACAGGTGGGTGGCTTGACAGCCAGTGCATCCTTCAAGGAGCAGTACCCTTGGGGCTGGGCACGCTGGTTATACACGCCATAGCTGCCAGGTAAAACCCAGGAACCAGCCTGGGATGAGAGGCAGGACCTGATGCCTCTCTTGCCAAATCAGCCTCAGCCTCACTGCATCACCACTGACACCTCTCCCCACTTCATGCAATAACATCCCAGGATATCTGTCATTTTTATCAGTTCCTGCAGCTCAGCTGCTCAAAACTTCCTGCTAGTGTCATTTAGCCTCTCTCATCTCATAGATAGCTCCTAGCTGCTAATATATACTAACAATTTTCACAGACGCCTGCTTTCCATCTGTTACAGTTTCTCTGCTGCTTTTTTCCTAACTTCCTCTATGATCTCAGCTTGCCTTTGTTGAAGTTACACACTTTTTCATCCTTACTGTGAATTTTTTGGTTTTTTTTGGACATCAAATAAAATGTATCTAAACAGTTTTCAGCTCTCAATCATATTCTCTTCGATTTGAATTCCTTCTTGCAGTTGATTCGATTCAGAACACCTTTCAGGCTGGTGAAACTGGGGTTTCAGAGGTGCAGAGGTGGCTGGCTGAGACTTTTTTTTTCATGGTACAGAATGGATGTAATGCAATCATGCTCTCTTGAACCCAAATGTTTTTAACTTTCAACCCATGTGGTCAATCCTTTAGCTGCCAATGTAGCACTCCCATAAAACCAGGAGAAACACCCTTTAGAGTTCCAAAATGTCATTTATAATTTCAAACTGTTCTGACATCTAAGTATTATGATGTGAGTACTCCAGCAGCTGCCTCCCATTTGGCAGTCCGCCTGAGATTTCTGTGGTACAGACAGGTGAGGGAGGAGCTGATGTTCTCAGATTCTTGTGTGATTTTGCTGGGTAATACCTGGCTTTGTCTGTTGTTCCTTAGACCCATGAGCCTCAGTGTTGTCTGACTCATGTCTGGGTAATACTGCTTTCACTCAATTATGTGCTGCTCTTTTGTATTTATCCAGCTGGTGCTCCCCAGGCCATCAGAACCACTTTGTGCAACTGAGTCACATGAAACTTTTGGGTTTCAACAGCAGAAAGGTCAAATATATATTCATAAATTACCAGCTCCAGCTCTTCGTGTTTAATCACCAGACAGGTAGCACCTGTGATTCACAATAAAAACAATTCTCTTGCACTCCCTCTTTTCACTTTCTTGACCTCAAGCAGAGTAAATTCAAACTTTAAATTCATGCCATGGCTAAGGTCTGCCATCCTCAGGGGCAGAAGGTATTCCAGGCTTGCCTGAGGACATTTGCATTCAGGATCAGGATTAGGCTCTCAGGGAATGTCTCAAGAGGAACATCCCCAGGAGTTCCAGTCTTCAGAGCCCATGTGTCTGATGTTCTTCTGCCTGAGTGAGGAGCTGAGGCGCTGCAGACCCTGGGGGGTTCTTTCTTTGCTAAGTAGGAAGGAAGTGACGCTGAACAGCACCAGAAAAGAAAATTACAGTGTTATGATCAATGGCAGGTCACCTAATGCCTGGGATTAGACCACAGATACAGATCTAGTAGCACTCAGTGGAAATCCTGCATCATTGTTATTTGGATGATAAAAGAAATGAGGTGTTAAGTGAGAAGCATGTGTGCTAAAGGCACCAGAAAACCCACCAGCTTCTTTACCAGCAGTAATGGTTCTGAGTAAGGGGTTTGGGTGCTTAGACACAAAAAGTCACTAAGAGATCAGGCCTATAAAGGCACTGAGGAGCCTTCAAAGAAAAATGGCAGATTTCCTACAGATTGCTGATTTCCTAAGACAGATTTCATTCTTAGGCACTGAAAACAAAATTTTCATAGTCAGAGAATTTTTTACTGAAGTGAAAATTGAAACAGCTAAATGGTGTTTATCCGTGTGTATGCATATAAATATGTATCAACTTCCCTTCCTCACTTGACATGATTGCAGAAGAAATTCCCATTCTGACTTTTCACACCCACATGAGCACAGGAAGAAGGAATTTAAACGTTGCTTAAATTTATGTATCCACTGTGAAATTCCTGAGTAGGGAAAAGTGTATTTTGTTGAAGAGATATGAGTGCCTATGTAATTTACTGTTTGAGGGCTTCCAACTGAAATGTTACTGTACATTGTGCAACACTTTTCATTGAGTAGGAGTTCACCTTGCTTATCTCTGGCCAGAAGTTTGCAGTATTGTTCTCTGTGCATCAGCTCCCCTTCACAATGGAATCAGGAGCATTTAACTGGTGTTACATAAAAGTCAATTAGTGCTCAGCAATCCCTAAAAGAGCATGAAGAAACTTCTTGCCTTCAACAGACAAGAACGTGATTGTTTGGTATTAATATTAATAGTGTTGCTGTGGGCAATTGATCTTCAGGGATTTGAGAAGTGAGATATGCAAAATATGGAGGTATAAACCCAATGCATAAAAAAAGGAACAGAAAATCCACAGCTGTGATAAACCTTTGTCATCAGCACCAACAGCCTCTTTTTGGAGAGCTGGGGCCTCAGGAGATGCACATCTCACTGCCTGCCAAATCAAATCCCTGACTGTTTTTTTTCCCAGAAGTTGGTCCTTCTCTAGTGAAAATGCTGCACTGACCTGCAGGGGATATCCCTGTTTCAAGGCCAGCCATGCTCCATGCTGAGCTCCCCAGAGATGGTCCTGCTCCCTCCTGAGCCTCAGCCCATCTTGCTCTTGGACACAGCATAGGCTGATGAAGTCTCAGGAGCTAATGTAGGACTTCTACAGAACAACCTCATGTCTTCCACAGAAATAGGCTTGGAAAACTCAATTAGCTCTATCCTGGTTTCTCTGGGCCAGCTTTGACCATGGGAATGCTGGGGCTAATGGAAGAAATATTGAAAGCTCATGATGAACCTGAATTGAAGGCCAAGGATACTCACAAAGGATTTCCACATCCTGCAGACTGCACATATCAAATTGAATTTGACTTCCTCGCCGGTCAGCACAACTGGCTTATCATGGCAAATGTGTAACTGTAAATAAATAAATACATTTTCCTTATGCTTTGTGGATAAATGTCAGAAGCTTAGCTTTTCTGTCTTGGAGAGCAAGCCCCACAGATGATTATACAGAAAAAAAAAAAAAAAAAAAGTATGTCAAAGAAAATGTTTCATAGCTCCAGCCCTCACTGAATTAACAGGAGGCTCAAAAGGCAGCAGTCACAATTTGAGATGCTTTCATGCTACCAGCTTTTTTAAAGGAAATTTTATGACAGAAAAACAACAGACTGTATTTGCCATAAGTCTGGTAAGCAGAAGGAAAGGATTAAGAAGAAAGAGAAAATATCAAGGATGACATTGCAGCAGCTCTGGCTCTCCTGAATTCACTGATGCCAGGTATGTCAGTCCAGCTCATCCTCCTTTAAATTTTTTTTAGAATAATTTAATTTCCAAGAATACATGCAATGGAACATCCAAGCTGGACTTTTTCAAAAGGATTAGGGACAGAGGCTCAAAGCAACTATAGAGTAGTAAAGGAGTCATATTTAGACAGCCTAGAACCCACTAAGCCTCCATGGCCAGGGCTGCTCAGTGACCAGCTTGAAGTCTATAGAGCACAGTCTGTGTTCAGTTCTGGGACCTCATGGGATTTATTTCAACCCTAAGCCCAAATATTATCATCAGTGGAACTGCCAATATTTAGGTAAATTGATACCCATTTCCCAATGGCTATCCAAACACTTGTGTGTAAACAGTGTCAGCCAGAGCTTTCCACCTTTCTGGCACTGTGGAAATTGTGTGCCCAGACCAGCCAGGAACAGATGTTCTGGTGACTTGCTGTGGGTCAGCCCTCTCTGTGCTGTTCCCTTTCCACCTTGATCCTGAAAAAAGATTGAACTTCATGAGCAGGAGGGAGTGCTTTCATTTAGAAAATGTGCAATGCTGTAATAAACTTAATCTTCATTAGCTGGTGCACATAGAGCAAAATTTACAGTAATTGTACTTTGACTCGATAGATTAAAAAATAATAAAATCACTTGACATTTGCCCTTGATAGAGAGCATAAAGAAATAGAAAGCATTTACATACAAAAAATTTAGTATTGCTTATGAAACCTAAGAGCTAAGTTCAGAGAAAATTGTGCCAAGAATAGGGACATCCAAATCTGTCCCCAGATCTTAGATCTGTAGCTGACACCAAAAAGAACTTAGCCATCACAAGGGGAGCTCAGAATCACCGGTTTTGATGAACCACCTCAAACTGAAAAGTGTGGCAAGCCCCAGAGTGTGCTCTGCTGGGATAGAGGCCTGGGAAGGAGGAGAGGGAGATTCTTGTCCCAGGACCAGTCCCACTGCCAGCCTGCCCCTCTATGACCAGTGCCAGGGCACTCTGCTCTCAGTTTTGGCACAGATGGGGAGATTTTGTTCAAGGAATTTCTCCTGATTCCTGTGAGTAATGTGTTTTCTCCAGGCTTCATCTTGCAACAACTGCCCTATAAATCACATTCAAGATGTTTAGAAAAGCAACCAAAATCTGCACAGCTTAAGGCTTTTGCTAACCATTGACAAAGATCTATAAATATCCAGCACATGTACAGAAATGCTGTATCTTTAACTTACTTATTTATCCAGTTTTGGTAAACATTTCAAGCAAAGGTGAACTAGCCAACTTTTTTTGCTGTGTTTGCATCAGGTCACATCCTGCTGCAACTGGCTTTTTATCTGTCATTAAATACACAATGAATTCACAGCAATGAAATACAGAGCAGGGGTCAAGAAGTTCACATTGTGGAGAAACTGAATGGCTTGAGGGCCAGTGACAACAAATGGGGATATTTATCAACATGACTGCTCTCTGATTTTATTGATATGAAAACAAGAATAGCAATAGAATGTATTGTCTTCCATTAATTATAAGGAATTTCCTTTTACTAACAGTGAGTTATCTTTTTATTATTGGAAGAGTGAGATGGCTGCTCTTCTTGTGCTTGTTTGGAGGGGTGTCCTGGTTTGGCTGGGGTAGAGTTAATGTACTCAGTACATTACAATTACAATCAGAGGTCTAATTGCTTCAAGTCAAGGAAAATAACAAATTCTGGACAGCCAAAACTTTTCTCTTTTTAACAGAAGTATTGGATCATATTAGAAAAAGACCCATTTTGCCTTCTCAAAAACCCACAAACCAACAAGTGAAAATAATCCACCCACTAACAAAAAATCTAAACCAAATCCTTTCAGCCGAGTTTCATTCTGTGGTTCAAATGGATCAGGAACAACAACATCACACATCTTTTGGTCTATACCTCCCTGGCTGTCCTAATTAATAGTAGCCAGAGGCAGTATTTATTTCTTTGCTCACGAGATAATAGGTTATTGATTGATCTGGGAGCTAATAGCCAAGGTTATGTCTCACATAAGAAGTGATTGTGTGGATTGAAGTTCATAATTGATCCAGTTTCCACACACTCAGGGGGATCATACATTTAACTGTCACATAAATAAGAACAAAAAACCCATAATGACATTTATTGACTTCTAGAGATGTGATTCCTCACTTGCACACACCACCAGTTACTGTGGCCAGCCCACAGCTTGCCACTGACTTTGGTCTGGTATTTTAATTTCAGTGGCTCTTCCCTGCCATGAGCAGGGAAATTGGAACATGCTGGAATCTTCCGCTCCTGCAAGGAGGGTCTGGATTCCATGGCCTTTTCATCCTGTGGCATTGCCATTACACCAAAGCAACCAGGGCAAAACTCAGGAACCTTGGCAGGAACGAAATAGCCAAAGAAACATTTTAAAGAACTATGAAATGTTTGGAAGATATTAAAACCAGAAACAAATGGAGTCATAAACGCAGTGTGGAATTGAATGCAAATAATGAACAGCAAGCACATGATAGGAACTGCAGAACTGGGCACAACTTGGAGCACCCATTCTAATGAAAGCTTAAGGATCGTAAAATCTGGTCTCATTGCAGAATATTTTGTGGAAACCATTTGTTTCAGTTATATAATTTTGGTTGTTCTAAGTCTTAACTTCCAGAACAGAAAATCTTATTAAAACATGTGTTTCTGAAATGTGTTTTACAAACATGGAGGTTTCAATGATTTTATATAGTTCTGCAAGATGCCTTGAGTTCCTCTGAACTGGGGTATTCAGGATGAGAAATGGTCTGGCAAGAAACCGAAACAAAAACAAAAACCAGACAAAAAAACCCAAACCAAAAGCAAAAACAGAAATTAAAGGAAATGGAATTAATTTCAAATCTGCTTTCTTTAGATGGAATTCAGAATTAAAATTACTATTTTATATTAAAACATTTTGAATTGTTTTAATCACTGACAGGACCAGTTTCTCTACTGTTCATTCCTCTACCCATGCATATCTGTTTAATTAATTACTTTCATTCACTCTCTATTAGGAGTCATCTGGAGACTGCTACTGAAAACCAACTGCAGAAAAGTACCTAACCCTATCATAGCTTTATGTTAGTGTCACTGAGAAATGCCATTTGTTTTTCCTGCCCACTGATTTTCCCAGCCATGTAGGTCCCTTTCACACAATTGCGGTCTGACTTGCCCATCCCCGTGTTCTGTGTGGATCACAGGCTTTTTGAAACTGTCTGCTCACTTTTTATTTTTAATCTGCCACAACAGCTTGGCAATTAGGTACACCTTCCAGTTTCCCCAAGCCTTTTCTAAGCTGTAACTGAACCTCTGTTTTTCAGGTGCTTGCCCAGCTCAGGATTTCCCAGTTTGCTTCCTCACCTCCATTTGATTTTTAGAGAAGACACTGCTTATGAAAGTACATGATGGGAACCTAAAAAGCTATTAATTTATTTGACATAAAAGCATTTTGGAACTGTGCTGCTCAGTGACACATGAACCTTGTTTTTTATTAAGCCATGTAATGGGGAAAAAAACTAATATCAAATCCCAGGAAAAGCATTAAAAAGCTGCTTTGCCTTAAGGTACAGAAGCTCCTGAAAAGCATGGTATTTTCTCCTCTTTCAACTACTACAGAGAAATAGCATTTTTATTCTCTCATTTATGTCAGTTAGGATAGCTAATGATATATATTATTACAAGACCCAGAGCCAGCCTCATTTCATGTTAGCATTACATTCTCTTCTTTGCATCTAGTACTGCTTTTCCAACTATTAGGTGCCATCCAAACAATTTCAGATATAGTTTCAATTACAGGAAATAATAGGATTCTTGAGGAGGTGTAAAATGTATCAAATATTTTAGCAGCCTGTCCTGCTTGGCAGTAGCTGAAGGAGCTGTTGGTATTTCCAAGGAAGGAGCACATCTGCCTTCCATCAAGCAGCCTTTAAAGTTTCTGTGCAATGCTAAGAGGATAAATATCATCTACAGGCATGGGAGAGAGTGTGCCTTGCTGTTTAACTGTGCATTTTCACCGTAAGTGCCTATTGCGGGACAACGTCTGCTTTTATTTCCTCGGACCTCAATACAAATCCAACTGTAGCTGCAACACGTAAGCCCAGCTGAGGAAGTATCTTTATATGATATTGTTTGCTCAGGTTTGAGCAGGCAGTGCTAGCTAATGAAGAATTTCCAAATAGATGTCCATGATTTCAACAAAAAAAATGTTTTTGGGGAAAATAGTCTGCAGTATGGAAATAAATTAGGTAGATTTTGTCTGAGTAATTAATTAAATGAAATGCTTAATTGAAATGAAATGCAGTGGGTATTTGTTACTTGCTGTGCTGTAGCCTGATTATCAATTCTCTCTGCAGAACACCAAGACTACAATTTTTAACACTGAGGATCTTCTTAAAAGCCTCCTTTTGGGTTTCTAATAATAAATTAAAAATTCCCTTTTTACTTTGGGATCTGGATTTAAGTGAAGTAACGTCATAAAAGACAAGTGTTCTGAAACAGATGAGCTTAATTTAATTTAAGGCTAAAAAAATTCTACACTGAATTTCATGATTGGGTGCAAAGACATGTGTCAGCACAAAGTCACTGGGATCTATTCAGGGATACATGCAAAATGAAAGACTATTTCCATGAGTGCTTACGTTGCTAATAGACCTCTTAAAAATAGTATAATGGAGATTGAGGTTTGTATCTGAACGCATTGTACTATTTATCACTGGCAGCTGCACCTGGTTTTTACATTAATCTTCTTGGAGAGCACACACCAAAGGGCTGAAGGCTCAAGGCTGAGGCTGGCACTTCTCCCAGAGGCTGTGGGACATCCCGGGGGTCCCTCTGGGCATGGATCCCTGGATCCCCCTCTGGGAATGAATCCCTGTGTGGCTCAGTGACACAGCCTGAAGTGTCCTGACTGACACCAGGCCTGTGCTGTCTGTGGCCCTTAGAGGAGGGAGTTCATCCCTCTTTCTTTCCCAATGATTGCGTCCCATACAGATGCCTTAAGTTTTAGCATTTATATTTTTCAGACCCTGTATTGCATTCATGTATGACTCTGAACTCCATATAAAGTGTTAGCAAGCTCTCTTCACATTTTGGTCAGACAAAACAATCCTTCTGGGGCTGAGACCCAAGGACATCCTTGGTCTCAGGCCCCAAAAAGTACAAACAAAATGAAATGGTTGGGAGAAGCAACCCAGGGGAATATGACTTCATTACCTGAAGCTATAATTGGACAATTAACCTCTGATATGCAAATAGACCAAACTTATATCTGTGTGAAAAACCCATGACCCTCATCCAGCTGGGGTGTAGCTCCTCTCAGAGGCTTTTGACTGCCCAAGGTGTTTCTACTGAAGACCTTTAATACATCCCTACCCTTGTTCTCTTAACCTCTCTTCTAGGCAGCCTCTCCAAGGCATCAAACAAAGCAATCACAGAGGTGACACTGGCAGTGAAACTCCTGGGTAGTGCCATTTCCCCCCCAGCTTCGTTTTGCGTGGCTATGAAAGAAGAAGGGTATTTACACATGTCAAAATAAATAAATAAAACCCAAATAATTATTACCTTAATTTGAATTTCCTACTTATTTTACATTACTGCAACTTCTGTAGATTTCTGTGTAGGTTTTGACCAGCTTCTTCTGACTTCATCCCTGGGTTTATTTGGAGGTGGTGCAAACACCAGGAATGAGGTTGGTGAGTGATCCAGCCTTATCCGCCCAGCTGGAATGAGTGCAGTAGGGAACCTGTACTGCCCAAAAGGGCAAAGATTTGTCAGGGCAAGGCTTTTTTTTTGTTTTTTAGAAAAGTAAAGAGAAATTGCCAAAATGCAAGAAGAATCTGCACAGAGTGTGAGAACAGCCAGGCTGAGTGATGTGATTTGGTACCAGAAAGCTACATCAGCAGGTATTCTCATTTCAATTCCATGTTTTCTAAATGAAAGGCCCATTTCTGGATGCTTTAAATTCCTGGGGGAAAAAAAAAAATTAAAATAAAAATCTATGTTTATAGAGGTAAAATGTGCCACGTAGGGATAAAATATATCAGATAATAAAACAGCAAAATACCAGACTCTGCTACTCTGCTATAAAGGAAAACAATTTTTTTTTTTTT
>VWZN01013176.1:115925-159911 GCA_013396955.1 Regulus satrapa
GTTTTTTTTTTTTTTTGTTTTATTTTGGGGGCTGGTTTGGTTGTTTAGTTGTAGGGGGATTTTTGTTTGGGGTACTTGTTTGGGTTTTCTCCTTTGGTTTTTGGTTGTTGTGGGGTTTGTGATCAAACACTGATTTAATCATCGAAAGGTATTCGGGTTGCTTTTCAGGTGCACTCTCACCCAGGCAGACCTGGGTCACGCTGCTGACCCTCGCTCTCCCTGAGCAGCACAGCACCAAAGGGAAATCTGCTCAGCTATCAGCTGCCTTGTGCTGCAAAACACAGACTGGCTACATTATTTCCTTCGATACGCTGGCCTCATTTCTTGAGAGACGACTCCAACCTGGGTTCTTCGTCTTCTGCGCCACAGGCAAAGAAAAGGCTTGTCAGGATTCTAATGGCAAAATGGGGGGTTCTGTTTCTCATTATTTTCAGCTCTGCTGTGCAACTCCTACTGCAAGTGGCCACTTTAAAGCTGTCCTGGAAGCAGCTGGCAGGGTGCAGTGGGTAGGGGGGTGCTGCAGGCAGAGCCTGGGTGCTTCAGCTACTGGCAAGGAGTCAATCCAACATCACAGAGGGGACAGAAAACTGATTAAAAAACACTGTTACTGAATAAAAGCCCATTTTTTTTCCCGGAAGAACAACCCCTTTTAGGCTTGCAGAGGGCTCTGTCGGTGTTGTGAGGGTGCAGATGCCTCAGCGTCTCTCTCCTGAAACACTCCACAGTCTGTCTTTTGTCTTTCAACACTTCATTGTAAGTGAAGACTGACAGGGCCTTACTGATGGCTCTCTGCAGCACCTCTCTGCATGAATGCAGAATTTTTTTTTTTTTTTTTTTNTAAAACCTGCTGAGTCTTCCTGAGGAATCCCAGGTTGGTGATGTGACCCAAATAAATATTCTCTGGAAAATGTATTCTGGCAGAAGACTCTGTACATTGTGCAGATTACAAACTGCACCCAATTTTCTGGTTTAGCTGCCTGATTTTTAGTGCTGGAGCTGTTGATTGCTTCAACTGTTGCAATTCAGAGAAACATTTTTCATGCAAAAAGTAAAGTAGCAATTGCAAGCCATTAAAGAGTGCTGAAATGCAATGGTTTTCATGGTTGTTTTTTTAATCCATGCTCCATTGCTCAGTTTCCTATTACTGACTAATATCAGTGACATGAGCCCTGATCTCATGTGGGCTTGCGTGTGGAAGTTTTGGTGCAGCTGCAATTCAGAGCTGAGCAAATGAAATAAACTCAGAGGTGGTTATGGCACAAATCTGTGAGAGCAGTGCCTGCTTGCCCAAGATACCCATGAGGTCGTGACCCGTTTGGATCTCCTCTCTTTTTGTTACTGCTTGAAATTTCTCTAGGATTTCAGCGTTGGCATTTTCTGTAGTGTTTCTTCCAGAACTGCTGTTCCCTGAATGGCCAGAGATTGGATGGTGATTGGAGCGACAGAGCACAGGCATGGACTTACTGTGCTTTGGCCCTGATGTGCTCAGCCCAGCACTGCCTCGGACCCTTCCACGATACTAATTTTAACAAAAATTAAACATATGAAAATTAGAAAAGAAAGAATTGAATAATTCCAAAATTAACCTTCTAAATGAATGTAAATGATAACTCAAGGATCCCACAGTGCAATTTTTCTTCCTCTACCACTGATGCCAGGCACATGGAGCAGCACAGCCGCAACATGAGCTCACACAAGCCAAGACAGGGCCCAGCTCTGTTAAAGACCTGGCAAAGTTCTCAGCGCTCTGTGGCACCTCTAGCAAGGGCTTACTCTCTCCCCTACCCTCAATATTGCAAAGCTGAGAGATGGGAACCTGCTGGTCCATACAATCCTGGGAGACCTTGTGTGTTTATTTCCAGTTCCTCCAGCTTTCTCCATCACTTTGCAAGTCCTGTTCCCAAGGTGGGGACTGTAGCCCAGACAGGCTCGTTCACAGGACACAGTATCCCATGAGACTGTGAATAAACAAATGTGGGAGAGTTTTCAGCACTTAATGGTGTCAGCCATGAAGCAGAAAGCTGTTCTTAGCCCTACCCATATGGGAGCTGGCATGCTGCAGCTATCTCCATATGGGAAAAATGAAGCCTTGTGTTTAACATCTAATGAAGATCTGGAGAAAAATCCCAACAGCTCAAGCCTTCAGGTAATGAAGGCACAACAGCGAGCCTAAACCACCTGTGGAGGATGGAGGACAATTTTCTTTTGGGTTAATACAGTTTAACATTTTTATTTATTATTGCATAAGGAAGCCCACCCATTTAGGACAAGCACTTGTTTAACAAATATTTTGCTGTCAGGCTTCAGACATAAATATGCCTATTCATGTTCCTGTTAATTTAAACAAACTCCTGGGAGCCTGATCCTGACCTGAATGCACCACTCAAGGGAGGAGAAAGGCAGTCAACGCTGAATTTTACAGATACTCTGAGGGAGGGGAATTCAGCTCAATGATCTGATTATTTCTATCAGCACAGTGGTAACCAGATGGTTACTCTCTGTCCTGTCTATCTCTTATCTAAAACACTGGCTGGCTTTAAAAATTTGAAGATATTTTGGCAGAAAAATTTGAAGATATTTCCCTGAAATCCAGCAAGTCTGGGTAAAGAAACAATTAAAGCCTTGCTTTATCTGCTTTTCTTTTTATAACTAAACCACTTCCCTTTTTACAATAAAGTTTAAGACTTGAGTGTCTGAGTCACAGTTAATATTTTTTTAGTTCCCACCTGTCTGTCCCTGGAGGCCCTTACATTCCCACTCAGACATGGAGACAGATCAAAGAAGACTCTGAGATGGCAAGAATTTAAGCCCAGGCACCCAGAGAACCTCCATCCAAAACATACCTGTGGTGCTTCCCCTCTTTTTAGTGAGCAGGAGCCTGTTGGGGCACTTTTCCCTTCCTCTCCAGACATAGGAACATAAAGTACAAGTATGATGAATTTCGGCTTCTCAACAAAAGTGAAAAAACCTCTATAGAAATATATTTTAAACCCTTACATCTATCTTCAATTAAGTTTATCTGCATTAATAACATACATTTGTCACTCAGTGGGTAAGGATATTTTTAATCTTTTATGCCGTCATCCAGTAAGCCTGAAAACTGATAAAAAATACATTCATGTGCAAATCAGTCCTTTTTAATTTCCTTTTACTTTTTTTTTTTTCATCCTACTTCAATATTTTAAAATCCAACCTCTTTGTGAGCCCTGAAAATATTTCCTATTGGCACAGCTAACAACAAATGTTCAGAAGTGAGCTGTCAGCCACTGCAGAGAAGATGGGCACCAGTGAGCTGTGCTCATGTCAGAGGGCTGATAATGACACATGGAGCCTTTCACGCCTTGATCACCAGTTTGAATCTGCAAAACCCAAACCTGCCTGCAGTTATAATCATGTGACAATTACCTGGCTGTCTGGACACGATTGCTGCTCTCTTCTCGTCCCCTGCAGTGGACAGGTATTCTGCTTGCTGACAGGAACTATCTTTCCTCTTGCCATCAACCTCGACCATTCAGTTGAAATTAAAGAAGTTATTCTCCTCTCCCAGGGTCTCTTTTCCTAAAAGGACCATGTGACTCAGAAGGTAACACTTTACAATGATAGCTACCCATCTTCCCACTCACTTTACTGTAGTCCTTTTTCCTCCACTGTAACCAGGAATGAGAAGGAATTCCTTTAGCAGCAACCAGGAGGAAAGAAAAGTCTGGTTAGAGGGAATTTGTGTTCTCAGGTTCTTGCAAGAGACTCTGGTGACAAGAACACAAACAAATGGAAGCAAATCTTCCCAAGTTCTTTGCAAACATCTGTTCCTAATACTCCACAACCATTCTGTGAAGTCCTCATGGACCTTGTTTATATGGACATGCAACAAAAAATCAAAACCAAAACAAAAAAAACNCCAACTTACGTCTGCCAAGATAGTTCAGATCAGGTTTGTCTCATCCCTCTCCAGAAATATTGAAGCTTTGAAGACAGCTTTGTCTCTCAGAATCCCTCCCTCCCTCAGGAAGGCTATCTACCTGGCCCATGGTACTTCTCTGCCCACATACTCTGAACATTTTTCATCATATAACTCAAAGCAGGGGTTAGTTCTGAGTGGTTTCCTCCATTTTGACAGTTCAAACAGGAGAAGTTACGAAGGATATTCAGATCATTTCATTCCCACTACCTTTGCCCTTTTCCCTGGGAAACACAGCTCTTGAAGAACATGCAAAGTGTTCCTTCAGGATTTCTTCTAGTAGTAAATATATTTCTCTTTATTTTATTTCCTTGATCTTTGTTCAAATAAACCTACAAATGCAGTGAAGTGTTACCTGTCAATCAGGTCATCAGCTTAGCAAATGTCTGGCAGCAAAGAAACGGGAAATTAAGCAGCTACAGGGTAATTTTCTGATCAGTAGATTAGACATTTGTTCATTTGAACAGTTTTTGCTTCTCTTCAGCTATGTCATCTAGCAACAGCAGACATCTGAAAATTATATTATTTCACCAGATATAAAGTCTATAGCACTCATTAAAATATTCATGACAAGAAACACTCTAGTCAGTTGGTGAATTGCTGTTTAAGACATAAATCACCACCATGCCATTACTGTGACGTGGGAGAACTTAATGGACTTGCAGTAATTTGTGTGCAAATACAAAGAACAGGAACACTGCGATAAGCTCAAAGCAGCTGAGGGCTTCTCCTGTGTAAATGAGAATTTGTGTACAGATAAGTCTGTAGAGAATTTTGTAAAGAAATTATCAAAACCTGAAAAACCCTCTAATTGCAAATGAACTAGCTTAGGTACAAGCTCAGGCGTTGCAGGAAACACAGGAGAATCCAAAACCCATGCAGGACTGTCAGCTCTACCTGAGCTCTGCCAGCTGGGCCTCAGATCAAGGAAATCTGGGCTAATTTTCCTACGTGAATGGCAATCACTGCCATGAGCACCCTACATATCCCCACCTCACTTGAGGAAATGCTTAGAGAGCACTGATTGTAACAGCCACTGGGTATTTCGGGTAAAAAGACCATCAGTCTGACTACTGCACTGAAAATAAAGATCTTCTAGACTAGAGACAGCATATTCTGGAGCAGGAAAACCCTTCAAATGTGTATTTGAAAGAAACAAGAGGGGTCACACAAAAAGGTAACATTTCCATGGCAAAATCCAGTCATTTCACTCGGAACCAGCCACATGGGGAAGGCCAGGACTGACGCTTCTTCCACAAGTGCATTTTGCAACCTCTGTATTATCAGCTACATGAGTGACTCAAATTAAAGCCATGAAAACATGGACAAACCCATGTCCTGGGTTTGACCAAAAGCACAGTGACTTCTCTAGAATTGCTTCACCGACTCCTTGTGTTCTGCTCAGGCTTTTGGAAAGGCTGCTGCTTGTATACAGACACAAATTGATTCAGCAGCCTCATTAAAAAGGACCCAGAACCACCCAAACCCCTCTCTCCAAGCAACAAACCCCCAAGGGAGCAACATTCCTTTCTAGTTTTCCTTCAGAGTACAAAAGCCTTTATAAACAAGGCTTTTTTACAATTTAATCTAGCATTCAGCTATCACTATCCTGAATAGTAGTTTAAAATTCCCACCATTTTTGTCTGATTTATCTACTCATCACATCATAATGATTTATAGATAATTTCTACTCTCAAATTAACCTTGGGAAACATTTAGGTACTCTTTGGGAAATGCTCAGCTGACTATGGAAATCTCTAATTTCTACATCAACAGAGGCCTTTGCATGCCTGGTTAAGTCTGGAACTGCCTGTTTCTAATTTGTTTCTCCAGCTGAATATTTATTTATTTCACAGCCTGTTTCACAGATGCTTTTATACACATTGTCATCAAGGAGCTGGGATGCAAAATGACAAACTCCTATTTTGTCTTGCTGTGTGTTACTACTAAACAACTTGGTTATTTCACCTTGCAATTCTGCTCTGAAGAGCAGAGAGGGTGTAACCTTGGAAAAGTCCATTCATTCATCTTGAGATGGGTGTTTCGTTGCTAAAGAACAACTGCCTGCTGCAGCATTAACACGGGTGGAGACTTTGCTGGTAAAACCGTTTCTTGCATCTTGTCATGCTTAGTGGAAAATTCCTGATGTTGAACTCTGCCAGGTTATTGTAGCAGAAAAGTTTACTAGTTTTTTACAGAAAAGTTTTTGCCAGTTTTACTAGAAGGCTAAGTGATAAAAAGATCACCAGGGATGGAAAAAGAAGTGATAAGGCAGAAAATGCAAATAAAACAGAGCAGAGACTTTAAAAAGAGCAGGTGCTGTGGCAGAGTCAGTGTGGTCACCCTGCCTGCACCCTGCCCTGGGCTGCACCCTGCCTTCCCCATCCCAGGAAATCTGTGTGCAAAGGCAGCCAAGCAGCTGATTAATTCAACTACCGCTAGAAACTAAAAAATAAATTCTTCCATTAAAAAAAAGATATTTTAGCACTGGCTATGATCAGTGAACCTCTTGCTCTAATTTTTCTCTTCTTTCCATTTCCCATGAGTACTTCTCCAGCTCTGTCCAGGACAACTTAATTACCCACAGTGAGCGATTGCCATGGAGCTGCAGGCAATGTGATGAATCAGTTTAAAAGTACAGTGGCTCATGTGCAACTTCTGCTGCTGCAGAATACTGTGCTAAAGATTACAAGTCACCCAGAAAATCCCAGAAAAGAACATCATCAGGGTTTAAACAGAGTATGAAAATTGTAGGTTCACATTCTAATGTGTTTCTTATTGGATTTGATTTGCCACGAGAGACCCAGCATAAGCTTGTGTCTTATATTATACCTCACACTCAGCTGTGGAGAGGACTCAGGCTCTGTTTGGGGAAGGATTATAAATAAAGCTTTGAGAAGCTGGTCCCCACAGGGCCATTCGTTTGTCCATACAATGACAATGGTAATACTTTATTTCAGTGTCTTGTCTCCATAAACGTGGAAATGATTTTGAACTCACATGAAGTCCGGCCAGTCAGAAATTGTAGCCAGATCGTATGGTGCTATTTATCCTTGTCATTGAATCCTCAGTAGTTTCGAAGTCAAGATCCAGATGCCAATTAAAGCAAGAGCTACCTTTCAAATTAACATGTATCCCATGTTATCTCCACTTGGTGGCCTAATCCTGTTCCCAGAGAATTTAGTGAAAGTTGCCTGACTCCACCAAAATCCTCTCCCACCCAAACCTGGCATTAGCACATTTGAGGCCGCAATGGGGACAGGAGAAAAGTCAAGGTTATTCTCATCAAGGATTTGACAAAAGTGCTCAGGTTCTCTAAGCTACAAACTGGGATGTAGCCAGGAATGCCAAAAAAGGATTTGGCCCTATTTGAGTAAGTATAGATGAGCTTTTGAATTTATGTTTATAATCAAATACAATGAAAAGTGATGAAAAGAAAAAAAAAGGTGCTTTTTCTTTTTTCAAGTTGGCATGGGTGTTATTCATTCTGACTGTCTGGATTTGTAATCAACTTTATAAATTTAATTTAATTTATAGCATGGTTTGTGGCAGCACCTTTCTCAGGTTCAGAGACAGCTGAACTCAGTTAATTAAAGCCCTGGGTGCTCCTTGTGCTTTATTAATGCAGGTATCAATATATTATATGGAATTTAGCAAAAGTAGGAAATCGATATTTTTGGGAACATAGATATAGCTGTTAGACCATGTAGAAAGGACTACTGACAAGGCTAGGAGAAAAGCCCAAATAAAGCTGAACTTGCCAAGAGAGATCAGTGAAGAATAAACACTGTATGCCTGAGCTTCTGGAGAAAGAAGTCCAACACAGCAGGCTATCTCCAGCAGTGCACGTGTTTCCCAAATGTTTGACAGAGAGCTGGCAGTGTTTCAGGATTCCCAGAATATGCATCCACAAATAAGTAGGTCGTGAACATATTTAAATTAGTTTATCTGTGCAAGCCCTGTCTGTGGAGCATCCCTGCTTAAGAGCAGCAGGGCTCTGCTGCCTGCCTTGGGTGTATTGATGAAGGAAGGGAGCCAAGTTACTGCTGCTCTCTGGTGTCATCATGCTCATCCCTTCCTCTCTAGCCACTGGTGCTCTCTCACTTTGGGTTTTTTTTGAGCTAGTTGTTGTAAAAGGACTTGGAGAAATCAAGTTTCACTGGTTGCAGTCCCAGTCATCTCCTACCAACTGTTTCAGAAGAACTATGACTTAGGGACAGAGAATACTGAGTGTTAGTTCCTGGCACGTGCTTGGTGTGGGTGGCACCCACCTGCACGCCAGGAGTCAACACAGCTTTGATCCGTCACCCTATTCCCTCCTGAAATCCACACATCAGTCCCTGAGACTTGCCCAAGTGCCTCTGAGCAGATTTTAAGGGAATCTAAAAGCACCACACATCTTCCCAGTCCCCTAGTTTCTCAGTGGAAGACAGTCTGGGATTGCCTCTCAGTGGTCACAGGACATCCATGGGGAGAACAAAATGACCAGATATTTCACAGTTCCTGGGAGAGTGAGCTGGGGAGTGCTGCATGAGGCTTTTTGGCAAACCCCATGTCCCATGCACTACACTAAGCTCTGTGAGCTTGGCAGCTCTAGTTTCTTGTTCTGTGCCTGTCTCTAACAACTCTGATCTGCTTGATCTGTCACTGCATCCTTCACAGCAGGAAATCATACAGCCCTAAGTGACTTACTCCAGACCTTTACCTTCAGCCACCTGGATATTGACAGATATATTTTTAAAGTGTTACTACTGTAAAACAAGGCCAGTGATTATGTTGTCAGAGGGAAAAAAAAAAACAAAAACCCACCACTAAAATGCAAAGCCAAAGAATTCCTACAATTAAGCCAAAAATTCTCATTTATATTTATGGATTCAAAACTAATCACACACCCTTGAAGCCAAAAATCCTCATCAATATTTGTGTATCCAAAACAAACCCTAATGATATGATACATTTCTTTAAAGGAGAAATCTAATCTCAAGGGGATGGGGATGACATGATTGTTAGGACATTGAACTTTCCTTCCTCTCCAAGTTCACCCATTCGACCTTTCCTTGTAGCACACTTAATCAATGCATGCAAATCCTTTTTCACAGCTCTGTTCCCACTTAAATCAATGGCAGAATTCCCACTGAATCGAATGAGGATATAATTAAGCCCTTCACATTTTTCTAAACTCCGCTCAAGTAGCTCACAAACCTACAGACTGAGTAAAAATTTGTTATGTAGATGGCACAAAGCATACAGAAGAATGTGGAAAATAAAAGAAAATCCAGTTTCACATGCATTTTGGCCATGTCTAATAAGCCCTTTACTATTCCTCTTCCTCCAAGAGAGTTGTGGAGAGTCTTGTTCAAGCAAGTCATCACATATTCAGATCTGTCTTTGACCCAATACGCTGCCTTCCAAATTCACAATATCAGATGCTGTCCTCTTTCTTCATGCTGGTGCTATCCACCTCAGATTGTCGACTTGGGGACACAAATATCTGATAAATATGAATGTGTGCTGCACAAGGTCCAGAGATGACAGGTAACCTCAGGATTGCTTCTGCAGAGTCATTGTGCAAAGTGGATGCCCCTAGCAGTAGGAAAAGTAAAATCTCCAGATGCTCACCCTGCAGATCCAGAAGACATATTTAAAGGTATTTGTAGCATATTGAGCAGGAAAATAACTGGTCCTGGTTTAACATATCTGTGTGAACAGAACAGCTGGAGGTTTTCCATCAAAATCAAACCCCACAGTGCGCATGAAGTACAGGCAAACAGAACCCAGCAGTGGTGATGAGGTTTGTCAGAGTGACTAGGGTAATAATTTTTCCTCAACTTCATAGTTAAAAGTGGGATTTCAGGGAAAAAAACTGGCTTGCTGTGACTTGGAAACCACTACAAAATCATTGCTCACCAGAATTACACGCAGGCTTGTAATCCTTTTCTAGTATTAGTTTTGGAAAGTGGCTTTAGAGCATCTTCCAAACCTTTGCAACCCAAGCTTGAGCCCTCCAGCAGAGCGCCCTGAATTCCCTGCCAGCAGCCTCTAAATTTCACCTGGCTGCTGTAGTGCCCAGCCCTACTCTGGGAATGCTCCACACTGAGAGGTGCCACATCCTCGAGGCAGTGCCATGGGCGCTGCCCAGCCTGGTACTGCAGAGATGGGAGGCAACTCTCCTCAAAACAAGCACAAGGCAATAAACAGGAAGAGGAGTTAATAATTCTGCTAAAATGAAGAACTAAAAATAAGATGAAAAGGAGAAGGGAGTTGCTCCGCTGACAGGTTTGCCTTGAGATATGTCCCCTGAAGCACCAGCCTGTACTGGGGGCTGTGCAGTGCCCTGGGGTGATGACAGGAGCTGTACAGAGCTGTCTCTCTGCTTTCCAGCCATGTGCTGCCAGTGGTGGGGCTTCCAGCAATGAAATCGAATGAACAGCATCTTGACATTGGAGTCTGGAAATCAGAACAAATCTTTGGGCAAGTCCTGGACTCAGATTACCACTGTTTTCTTTCTAAATCTGTTTGTCTTGTCTTTTAGACAGGAAAAAATTTGCCAGAGAGACAATTTTGTCATGAATAAGCAAAATTCTCCATAGACCCCTGGGGGATGTCCCATATCATAATAAGCAAAAGAACTTAGATTAAAGTGTGGAAGTATCATCTCTCTAGTGATGTTACAGGGATAAGTACATTTGTAATGCATGTGTATGTATTTATGAACTTATATCAGGACACACAAACATATACAGGGTCGGACATATCCAAACATATCCAGGTTTAGCCTGAATATTGTGAGGAAATTCTTCACTGTGAGGGTGGGGAGGTGTTGACACAGGGCGCCCAGAGAAGCTGTGGCTGCCCCTGGATACCTGGAGGTATCCAAGACCAGGTTGGACATGGCTTGGAGAAGCCTGGGACAGTGGAAGGAGATGGTCTTTAGGGTCTCTCCCAACCCAAACCATCCCAAGGCTCTATGATTGAGATTTCAGGTCTTGATGAGTGTGTAGGTCCCCTGGCATGAAGCTCCTGGCCCATGCTCAGCAGTGTGGAGAGGCAAGGTCACTTGGGGCCTGTCCTTGCTCACCAAGTGGCCACGACAGCCCAGGTGCCATGGCAGAGCCTGTGCAAGCAACGTCCCCTCAGGAGGGACACAGCCCTGGGCCATCCCTGGGCACTGGGAAAGCAGCAGCACCACAATCCCTGTCCTCATTATACACAGGTCTATTAACTTACTTTGAAAAAAAAAAAAAAAGCCCTGAATGAGCTGGGGTGGCTGGGGACCAGAGCAGCAGCTCTCTGTCTCATATATCTTTGCACTGTCACTTCACCCCACTGAGATGCAGCATAAGAAGCAAGGCAGGGAGGAATTTTTCATCAGCCTGGCATAGACAGATCTCACTGCTGTTAAAACCTTTGATTTTATTCCCTGCATGAGCACCAGCTTCTTTTCCCATGGCAGAATGGCCTATGAGCATAGCTCTGATGTCCTGGTGCTGTCACCCTGTGCTGTCACCATCCTCCTGTGACCCCCTCACAGCAGGGCAGGACACAGGATGCTGCTCTGAACGGGTCTGTCAATGCAATTCCAGCATTCCCATCCACGTCCTGCTCACAGGATTCTGTGGAAACCACTGACGCTCTGCTGACTTACACAAGCTACAGTTCAGGGGTACTCTGTTTTTGGAGAGCTGAACAAGATGCTGGGGATAAAGGGAGGACCACTCAAAGGCCAGATCAGGGATTGCCAGGGAAGTGACCCTGGGAGAGCCTGGCATCCTGGCTATGCAAGCTGGTGACCCCCAAGTCTCTGCTTCCAGGTAAGCAGGTAGGTGTCACCTCCCTTTTATTTAAATCACAGATATTTACATAAAAACTGTTTGAACCTCTGCTTCTTGAAGTCAAAGAAAAGAAAACAGAACTCACATTTAAGCCTTTTTTTCTGGGATGAAATGACTTGCAACCTGTAAATGACTTTTAAGATAACTTCAATGTAGCCTGAGTATGAAGTATTCAAACTTAATTATATGCTCTGAGGAGCAAACAAAACTGTCTAAACACAAAGTTTTCTCACACAGTTTTATTTCCCAGGGACTCACATTGAAGGGATATTGTTTTCTTTCAGGCATTAACTGTTGAGATATAAAATTTCTGGACCAGAGCATCCCTGCCAGAGAGTGGCCATTATTTGTGAAAAAGCAGCATATTTTTCATTTCATTGGTCAGATCTTTCCTATTACAAAAAGACATTATAATATCTGCTCCAGTGGCAGGTCATACAGCTCACATCATTTTCAGTGCATGAACCCTGGGTCAGCTTCCTATGGTGCCTCCCAGCCGCCACATGGACAACGCTGCTGTGACAAACAGAATCACACACACACAGGCACAGTTAGCAGTCTTCAGGAACAGAAAAACCTGTCATTTCCAGCACAGCTACACCAGTGCTCTAGCAGAGAAAAAGGCTTTCAGGGGGCCCTACCAGGTGAGGGCAAATCCTTTGGCAGCTGCAGGTCTTTCCCCTGCCTGCAGCTGACTTGGCCAAGCACAGGGTTCCTTCTCCTGGTGCCTGGGTCAGCAATGTGAATGGTGTGTTCAAAACTCTCCTGGGATTTCCAGGGATAGTCTCCAGGGAGGAGAAAATTTCTGGCTTCTGGTGCCCTGCTATGTGCTGCTGGGAGTTATTCTCTGCAAGCTTTTGGCCTATGTCCCACTTTCATTTTCCTTCTGTCAGAAGATGACTTACTTGAGTTTGCAAACATCTCCTGCACGTGCAAAATTATGAACAAAAATTACTTGGAAACTTTTTCACCCAATTTTACCACCCACATCTCCTGTAATCAGTACAGTCAGCTGCCTATTTTACAGTAAACAAGTATTTTGGTGTAAAAATAACTCCACAAAATTCATCTTATTAGATGCACTCCACTGTACATAGTAATCCCTTTTTGTTGTAATCAAGCACAATTTCTAGCTTTCCTAACACCACAGATCAGGTTCAGAAGCTGTTTGTCCTTGTGTCTGTGACCTAGAATACAGACCCCAAAACTATATGTTCTTATGCACAAATTCTTTAATTTGTGCTGGTGATGCAGGAAACCAGAAGAGTTTCCTTCCATGCCTCAAAGTCATGCACCATGTTTGTTTTTCCCACATCCGTGCCTGTTCCAAATACAAGGAAAGGTATCACAAGTGTTTGCTAATCAGTTTTTCCTGAAGTGCCTTTTCAGAACAAGTGATCCAGAACAGTTTTTGCCCATCTGGCTCTTCACGAAAATGTCCTTCCTGGATGACGGCTAATTAGGCAATATAGTAGTTTATCCTTCTAATGAACTGATTTACTCAGCAAAGCAAACAGTATGCTGGTGTAGTTATTCATGGCATTTATGTAAAGTGTTTGCACATAGGTATTTCAGTGACAGTGAAATAATTATTACATTGAATTAAGATAAACATTGCATTTCTCAGCTCACGAAATGTCCCCTTTTGATTTTGGGGGCAAAAAGAAGTGGGAGGATGCTTAAACATTTGAGAATGAAACACGCTCATTAACTGTAACTCAGTTTATGAACTTCAGCGATTAAGCATTAGCTACAAAAAACCTTTTAATCAAGATGGATCAAGCTTCTCCACTTAAATGCATTAAACAAATTTGCAGTCTTCTCTTAGTTAATGAGTCCGTCTGAATTAGCCTTTCAAAAAAATTAAGGGAAAAGAATCAACACTTTGATGCACAAGTTGAAGCAATTGAATCAATGTGTTAAATCTTAGATGGGATCTTTTAATCCGTAAAACAGTGATCGAGAGCTGTGTGACTGAAACCAGATGCAGTGGTTAATTTGGATGTATTATTCTGTGCAGGGAGGTCCTCCTCAATAGCAGCCTGCATAAAAGCAGAATTTACTTATGTTCATCCTGCTTGGAAAAGGAAAAATTAAGGTTGAAATGTGCCAGTTCTTGCTGGTGCATCATCCTGTGACTTCAAGATAGAGTTTTGGTTTTTAGGTCAAGGCTTATACCTGAATGTGTTGTGAAAACAAGACTTAGAGCGAGTCTCTTGGGAATCCACCAGGGAGGAAAAATAAAACTTTGATGTTTCCAAGTCTCTGAGGTGAGGTCAGTTAACAGATAGGCTCTCTGCATTCACAATGCAAACCTACTCTGAAGTTTACCCAGATCATTCACTTGGGAAATTCCTATAGCAGCACATGAGGAGAAATCCTGTCTCCTATTTTAATGTATAATGGACCAGATCATTCAAGATTCTGATGAGCTCCTGAATGTGTAGGTGTAAAAGAAGCTGTTTGAGCATTTTCCTGCCAGAATAAGTTGTTAAAAGGAGAAGTCATCAGTCTTCCTGGGTCCTTGTATTAGTCCTTGTCCTCTGGCTGCCCACTCTGTGTGTGAGACTCCCTTTGAAGCAAAGACCACATTACATTTGTTAGAAATTTCATTAGCGGTCGGAGTCAGTCTCTGTAATTAAGATGTGATGAAATAACAACCAACCAAGCATTTTTTTCCAATAAAGTATTAACTTCAAAGCTATTTATATGCTAAAATGTGACCCGTAAAACCACTCATCCTTTGATGTTCTCCAATTGCAAGTGACTCTACTCAGTGACAAAGCTCAAAGGACAAACAAAAGTGGGTATCAAAACCCAGCTCTGAAAAAAGTATAGCTGTGTTCAAGAAGGGATAACTGTTGTCTTTATGGCTGCTGAAAGCTGCAGAAATGCACAAAACACTTCTGAGCAAGGAGCTCCTTGAAAGCAGTGTGTTAAATCTGCCAACTGGGGCTCTTACCCAGAATGAAATATCGAAAAGGGCTGGGTCCAGAGCTGGCCAGAGTTGTTCCAGCCACAGGAGGGATGGAGGCACAGCTCCACCATGCTCAGCCCTGGGCATCCTTAAGGCCCTGCACACCTGGGATTGAAACCAGGAGCCGAGGAGTGACCCAGTATGTGTGTGAGATAACACACTCAGCTTGTTCCATTCCATCCACTCCATCTCTTCCATTCAACATGTCACATTAATTTTCTCACTCGTTTCTCCCATTTTTTATTTGCTCCTCATTTTCTAAATTGTGCCTAATCAGAGCCCTGGGCCTGGGCATCCAGGGGTGCCTTCCCTAGGCTGTGGAGCCCCTGCTCCTTGCTGTCCCTGCCTGGGGGACAGCAGAGGGGCTCGGGTGGGATCTGCCCTGCAGAGGGTATTTGCTCTCCTGGAGACACTGGCAAAGGACAAAAGATGAAGCTTCAGGCACAGTTAAAAACAGTTTTTCCTTCCAGCAGACAGAAGGGGAAAAAAAAGAGGGTGGGAAATGCCATGCAGAGTAGAGAAGATCTGAAGAAAACATCACAAAATGTAACCAGATTTTTGTGTGGGAGAAATGAGCATTTACAAAATTCACATGTCTGAAGGGAATTTAATTGAAAGATTAAACTTAAGTCAAGACTCAGAGGCCCAAAAGCAAATGATATCATGCTTTAAAAGTAGCAAGTCATGCCCTTGCTTAGAAGAGACTGTGTTTAACCACGTGCCTTGTACTGGCACAGCCTGATTAAACTGTTTAGAAGAATCTGAGGTCTTATTAACTATGAATTTTTAAAGTTTGTTTTTTATAAAAAGACAAAGCACATGTCAAAGCAAGTGCAAGATGGTTATAGCCAATCTCTTTTCCAGAACTCACAGATATGCTCCACTGATCACAGATACACACACCAAAAAAAAAAAAAACAAAAAAAAAAAAAAAAAAAAAAAAAAAAAAAACCAAAGAAAAAAAAAAAAAAAATAAAGACTGCACTGGGTTTTAGAGGTGAGAAATGCAAAATATCTGTTAGGTCAGCTTGCCCAGCTCCCAGCTGAAGTACACAGCTCTTGCTATGGATTGTTTACCCAAGTTTCTAGAAAACTTTCCCTTGGACTAAAGAAAGTGTTGTATAATGTTCTTAGTAATACCAATATTTTCCCTGTGCTGAAATAGCAGGATGCATTTCTGTGTGTTTAAAATATTATTTCTCTGGTAGATATGAGTATAAGGTTCCCACAGCTTAAGAGTCCAAGGCCAGCTCAGCTGGCACTCAGAGCCCTCCATCCTCATCTCCTGGAGAGGATTTGAGGGATATTTAGAGCTCGGCAGCTCAGAGAACCCCCAGCAAAGCAAGGCTGAGCAAGGGAGAAGACTGTGCTGGGGATGGAACCTACAGCAAAGCTGGCTCACCCCAGCACAGCCCCATGTGTCCCTCTGGGCAAGGGCAGGGACATGTTCCAGGCTCCTGGGTACTAGAGCAGCCTGCAAAACCACTCCAGAGCCAAATGGGGAGGAAATCTGATGATTAAACCTTCACAAGCATGTCCATGGGCATTAGCAGGAGCTTTGCTGAGCAAGGAACTGTTGAGAGAGAAAAAAGTCTCAGTATTAATATTAGATCTTATGGAATTTTCTTTAAAGAAGCATTGTGCTTCAGAGTTAGTAAAAGTATTAAAAATAATTGCTGAGAAATACAGACCACAGTCTGAACCAGGGTTTGATGCCTGAGGGTTTCCAGCAGCCCTGAGTGCAGTTCCACACAGCCCGAGCAGGATCCAGGGAACAGGAAAACTATAATTCTGTTTGTTTCAGGTTTCTTTTTTAAAAAGGACAGGGAATGAGATAGAAGCTGGGAGGGTAAAGAGCTGAACTGTTAACATATGACTTCTGTAATTAGGTTAATGAAATGCCAGAGGATCCAGGTCTGGACATAATAAGAAATATAGAAATTGCAATCATGCTTCATGCTGTGAAGGCAACTAGATAATCAATTACATATTTTAGCAAATATTTTCTTCATCTATAATGAGAGAAAAAATGGTAACAAAACAATGTTGTCTCCCTTCATTGTCTCCCTTAGAAAAGACTGAATTGCAATGAAAATTAATATTTCAGCTTTGAAGTAACACTAGTGGTAAAGTAATATGAGTACAAGTCTTACCTTTCTTTTGATCACAGGAGACTTGTTTTTTAACAGTGAAAATTTAAGAGATTTGAGTGAACAACTTAGCAGGGAATTATTGCACTGCTGAGTACATATTTCATAGGTAGCAGTCATTAGCTGCTTTCTCTCTGCTTTAACACTGCCAAATTAATTTAACAGTAGATAAATAGTGATACATAATTACAATACAAATGTTACTGTGCAATGACACAAATACCTGTAATCCTAGAAGGATATTTATGTTGCTGAAATAAGTCATTTTAAGAGTGACTAACTCTCCTCCTAGCCATAGATTTCCCCACCAGTGATAATGTTTTTACTAATTTTTTCAATTTTAACAACTATCAGCAAAACATCCACAACCCCCCCCCCCCCCCCTTACAGAATGTTACAGACATTTCTCTTTATTTTTTGATTCTAAAAATAAAATCAATTTTGTTCTCACCAAAACTCAGGGCTCAGAACTTCTGCATACCTGAAAAAATCTCTAATTGTGTGATATGGTGAACCTCTTTTTGTCTATAATCCCAAACATATATTACTAGCCCATAAAAAATAAACACATAGAAATGGGTTTGTGTTGCTGTTTTTCCTTACAAAGAAGTCACTCCCAGGTCCATGTGGCAGCAGCTGGTCCCCAGGGCTGCAGCCAGCAGGCAGATCCATGCTGGGACATTCTGGCAGTGGGAGCAGCTGCTGCCTCATCCCCCCTGCAGCAGGAGAAGCCTGAGAGTCCCAGGGTTGCTTGGAGGTTGTTGATGCCATCACTCTGTTTCTACTCTGCCAATGTTCCTCCTTGCCCTGTTTGTGACTCCACTGAACAAAAATCTGCATTTCCACAGAATCACAGGATGAACTAGGTTGCAAAAGATCTTTTGAGACCATCAAGTCCAACCTATGACTGAAAACCTCATCAACTCAACCCTGGCACTGAGTGCCACGTCCAGGCTTTTATTAAACACCTCCAGAGACACTGACTCCACCACCTCCCTGGACAGATTATTCCAGTGCCCAATCACTCTTTCAGTGAAGTATTTTTTTCCTAACCTTTTGTGCTGGTACCTGGGGTCAGGGGAGGGGACAGGGGCTATCTCTGGGGCTGGAGGATCTGCAGTGCCAAGGTGCAGGGAAATGAGATTTGTCACATACGGGGTGCTGTTCACCACTTCTTGGTGAGGCTTCATGTCCCTGGCTGCTGTGCAAAGGTGCCCACTGAGGAGATGAGAGCCTCACCAGGGCACAGGGTGTGCCTCCCAAACCACAGCACCAACGCTGCCAGCTCACGGGCAGCACCAAAGCTACTGCTTCCACTGAAGAGCTGCAGCTTCTGCACTTGGGACATAGCTGATTGCTGTTCCCTGGCACTCCTGCACAAAGTGAGACTCGTCCTGCTGCTCCCTGGGGGTCACAGTGGCCAGCAGAGAAGCTGCCACGGTAGTTGAGATGCCACTCGCCTCACTAAACAGAGCCCTTTAATGCAGCATCCCAGGAGTGCTAAAAGCCTTGGACTGGTGTTAGGGAAGGGTCATCTTTGCACTGGCTCTCCTGCCCCTGGGCGATGGTTTGGCAGAGGCTGAAGGCTCAGCACAGCTGCAGACATCACTTGGTGCCTCAGTGCATGTAGGTCATGGCAGGGCCATCAGTGCTCTAAAAATCGTGGTTCTGGGAAAGTTTTTTCTTCATCATCTCAGTATCTACTAAAATGAGAATTGTCATGGCAATTAAGACTAATTAAAATAAATAATAAATTATAATTAGAGGCCAACATGATCTATTTCAATGCAATGAAACAGAAGGTTTTACTTATTACTCATTATGGCCTGGTTAAATATATTCATTTATCTGGAAATGCAAAAGTCCATATTCCAGGAGGAAAGCTACTTCACAGTTTTTATCTCCTTTCTCCTTCTCTTGAAAAGATGAATACTGTTGTACTCAATCTCTTTGAAAAACTACTGAAGAAAAAGCCAAGAATAATTAGATCTGATGGGGCTGTAAACATTTTCAGAGAAAAATAGAATCCCCTTCAGAAATCATCAAAGTAATTATTACACTACAGGAACTCTGAGCTTGAGAACCAAGTAAGAGATGAGTATTTGTTTTGGAGGTTACTCTATTTTGGTCAGAAATTGCTGCATAGCCTGTTTCTTATTTTCCTTTATTAATGTTCTTTACAGCATGGTATTAACCTCCACTAAGCAGTTCCTTCTCAGTCTGCTCTTTGCTGTTCAAAACAAACCGCACCTGTTTCTGCTCACATATCACTGTCAGATATTGTGTTGTCTTGATTACAGATGGATTTTTGGGTGCAGGGCCAGTACCAGAACCACAGTGACTCACAGGGCTGCTGCTGGGATGCTGCTGATATGCAGCTCAGGGTACTGCAGGGCTTGGGGTGAGTCTGGGCCTGATGCTGCGGAATGCCATCAGCAACCTCTCTAGGCAGCTGGGGAGCCACAGCACCCCAGAAGTGCCACGGTTCCTGGCTGTGTCTGCAGCTCAACACACAGGGACAGCCAAAGGAACCCTGAAATGAAACCCAAGAATGAGCTTTACTCCAAAGATCAAGAGATTTCAAGGTTGCTCAGTTCACAGTAATATTTTTTTAAATGTTATGAGTTCTCTTACAAAATGTGTTTACAATCTACTGCCAAATACTCAGCATATTTCTGGTATCAAGGACTCCAGGACAAAATTTTCAAACAAATAAATAACAAGTTCCACTACCATATTCAGGAGGAGCCATCTCCAACCAAGTTTCTCAGAGCCTTAGAATTTAGCCATTGAAAAGTATCTTTGAAGATCAAATGCATTTTTCCTCTCCCCTAATGATCAAATCTAGGTAGTAATTTGGGGGTTTTCTGATTTCATTCCCACTTGAGCTGAACAAACATGCCCAGACAGACCTATCTGTCTGAGTCCTTGCTCTGGTATCAAAGGGTCTGTCTGCCTGAGTTCATTGCAACAAATAAAAATCAATGCATTTTAAATGGAAAATAATTTCCACCTGAATTGCTGTAGATACAGATGTGGAAACAACATTAATCACAGCTTGCTGAATGACAGGCATTTTTGCCTTACTGCTGCTTTGTGACTAACACTTCATGAGCAAACAACTGCTTTCATGCAAATAGAAAGCCTCAATCTCCCCAAGTACATGGAAACCATCATTGCAGAATGGAAATTACTCACATCAATGCACTGCATTTCATAAAAGCCCTGTGAGATACAAAATTGTCAGATGATAAGGATGTGAGGCACAGAGATTAAATGATTTAACTAACTTCTCTAAACTGCTTTTTGACAGAGCCAGAAAATTAACTCCGAATTTCTCAGTCCCCGTCCAATATTTTAATCTCAACATTAGTAGTAGCAATATTAGAATAACCTCTCTTCCCGGCACAGTGCTAGAGGATGCAATGGGCCATGAGGGATTGCTGCAGATACCAAATCCCCTCTCCAGTAAGGGCTTTGCTTCTCTTCTTTCAATCTGTGCACATACTGGGCATAGCAAGACCAGGCACATAAGTACAGAGCACCAATGTCAGACCTCCAGCTCTCAGGCCAAGTGTTAAACATCAATGACACTTTGGCTTCCCTTTGATTCTGGCAGATGAGACTTTCAAGAGCATGATGTCCAGCAGGATTAGATGGGGCCTGCCTCTGCCCTGTAGCACAGAGAATCTTTCCAGCTGCCTTTTGCCCTGCTCCTGGGAGCTCTCTGCTATCCCAGCCTCACTTTTCCCAGCTGGGCAGCAAATTTTGCCTGACACCACTCTGTGGCTCAGATAATTTGCCTGAAATTCCCAGTGTCTGTACCACATTTCTGTCTGCTTCACTGATTTTTCTGGGAATTTCTTCCCTCCCTGTTATTTCTGGGGAGCCAAAAAAGCCCCATTACCCTGGTGTTCGCTGCAGTGAAGGTCGTGGCAGTCCCTGCACAGCACAGGGCATGTACAAGTTATCGCAAAGAACCCCTGACATGTTTGTTTTCAAACCAGCCATTTGGAAAAATAGATTAAAGCTTTTTTTCAGCTGAAATAGTTCTAATTTATTTCTAGATTGGAGTAACAGGTAAACAGAAATGAACCTGCCAGGTACAATCTCTTCAAGAGAGTTTCAGAAGCTGAGTTTTAATTGTTTTAGTTCTTAAGCATGCAATATTGGCTACATAAAACTATAAATCACTGGATTTTAATGACTTACATAATATTTTTCCACAATGGATATAGAAAAAGACAACAGCTAAAGTAACTTTTGAACCGTGGAGCAGCTATTTCTTTATCCCATTTATTTCCACTCTTCAGAAAATGAATCAAAGTTTCCAGACTACCTTGCTGGTATCACATTCAAGTGCACTGAGCTTTTCTGCCTTGAACTTTGTATCAGATCAAAAAATATTTGTAGAAACCTTTGGAAAGCAGTGTCCTTGTTTCAGTACATCTACTGAACCCAACAGTGTTTGTCTCACTCCAAGAGCCACGGCTCAATCTCACACTGATTTGAATGAAGTTCAAGTAGTACCAGGATTTATCAGCCAGTACAAAATCTTTCTTTCTTCTAAATTATTTTACCCAATGTCAAGATCTCGGTATTTTGCAGCATTACTGTCTTCAACAGCTTCAGAGCTGCACTGCTTGGAAGGGTTTTTTGGTTTTTTCCTCAAGTAAATAAGCTGCTTTGCTATACCAGCCTGTTTAAAAGTAGGGTATTGATTCAAAGTTTCTGATGGAAAGGTTTCTGGGGAGAGACCAAGGAGAAAATAATTTTAAAAAGAGACCCTGAATAAAAGGTTTGACTCTCTTGAGATGCAAAATGGGTGATTTGACTGAATTTTGCTTCAAAACTATGTTTGAAAGTGTGAGTAGAAAGCGGTATGGAAATAGAAAAAGAAAAATCTACAAAAGATGTCACATATTGAAATTGCCATTCTTCAGCCATTTCTGCTTCTGGAGGCTGCTATATGTGGACTAAAGAATGATGTTATGAATCATAAAGTACTTAGAATAAAAATATCAAGGAATTCAGATCAAATAAGTGGTAAGTGCCCTCCAGTAAGATTAAATGAAATTCTCTTTTGACAATTACAGTTCAAGAGTACAACAGATATTTTATGCAATTCTATAATAATTTGTAATTTTGCAGTAGATAGTTATCAAATAATTTTTGCTCCTCTAGATAAATTGACTTCAAAGAGATTGTTGCCAAAACACCTTTTTAGTTCCTTTTATTCTCGCTTATAAAGAATCCCAAAAGATCCATTCAGTAGACTTAATCAAATTGTTCAATGTTGAAAAGGAATAAGGAAACAATTCTATAAAATGTGAGATTAGTTATGACTAATAACCTGAAGAGAAATTCAGAGTGATGAGCCACTGGTATGTCTTCCAACACATATGAAACCTACTGTCTGAAGTGTCACAGCATTTTCACAATGATGCTGGTTTGAGAGCAAGCCTTGCTTTTTCAAAGGCACATTTAAAGACATTTATAAAGAGCATATTTTAAATAAGAAACATCTGTGAATTAGTTATACTACAATTTTCTATGCCATAGTCTGTTCATATGCAGCAAGATTTTAAATCTGAACAATTGAGGAGCTTTGTGGTATCCCAGTTTTGTGCCTTTATTCTCAGCTAAATCTGTTTGCAATAGCGGGGTTTGGCATATTTGGCCAAAACAATTGCATTTTATAGAGGTATCTTTTGTACAATTCCTGGAGAAAAAAATCTACTTACAGTAGATTAGAAGGTTTAGGTGTTCAGCGCCATCCATAGTCCTGATGGAGAAGCAGTCTGCATGCCAAGGCAGGAAAATATTAATAATTCAGGGAACCCACACCAAAGACCAAGGTGCCTGCTATTTTTACTGCCAAATGTGAGCAGACTTTGAATAAGTTGAATTCATGCTTAGAAATCTGCTTCTATACTTCAAAATCAGATGGCTGAAATAAAAACATTGTAATCAGCAATAGGTTACAATAAACTGCTTTTCATTAGAATAGATGAAGAGGCTACAAGTAAGTCAGATCTAACACTGAAATGTCAAATGGCAGCTGGCATCATTCACCACTTTTGAACGACTGGGGGAAGGATTCACTCACTAATCAATATGATTTAAAATGCAAGCTTCCAACTTTATTCAGAAGGCACAGTTCTTTTTATACTTTTTCCTCAACAGCTACGCATACGTGATACATTTGGATTGGTTAGTAGCAGAAGGCTATATTAATACAGTGGAGGATTACAATAGTGTCCCTTGTCCATTTTTCAGTCTGAGAACCAAACTCTCTTTTTGTTCTTATCTTCTTACTGAACTGACTTGTACCTATATTAAGACAACTTTGGGACTTTCCATATTTTATTATCATGCAGCTGCAACTTGGTGGCCTTGACAATCCTCTCTGTCAGCAGGGCTTACAAACAGCTCGAGACAGGGGGCTGTGAGGCCTGCTCATGCTAAGTGAATATGGCGCAGGGCTTACTTATGCTAAGTTACAGATTCTCATTCTGTTTATACAAGAACAGTTACAAACTTCTTTTCTCACGTCTCAGGCCCTGTCAGAGGGCCTAAGCCACCTCAGAGTTGTGCAGAGCTAAAAATCTCCAACACACCACAGAATTGAAAGCTGCTCATAACACAAGAACAGAAATTTAATTTCAACTTATTTCAATGTAAATTGATCTTTAAGGGTCATTACATAAAATAATCTTTAGAAATGTGGTTCTAAACACGCCCAGAGACAGCTATTGGATTCTTTACAAATGACATCTTTACTTCATGGAGGGAAGTCTACAGAACCTGACATAAGAGCTGTTCACAGCCCTGGTAGAATTAATGCACAGGGATGTAATTTTCACCCCAAAAGGTTTTTAAATTTTGTGTATTATGCAGGAAGAGTGGAGGATCTGAATAAGTTACTACTTTACCACCTGTAAATAAGGATTCAGAGCTACATCCTGTGCACGCACTTCCTGCATAATCTATATCAAAAGCATGGGGAGGTCTGACTGAAAAACAGGAACTCTTTTCTCAGGAACCTTTGAAAGGGAATTTTGTCTCTTCTCTATCATATTCTCACAGTTGTCAAACCTTCTGATTTTTTAAACGACCTGCTAGAAGTTATGCATGCCAACAGTGTTTACACTATGGAGAATCTTCCCTTGTTATCATTTAAACTCAGGTTTGGCTGTGTCCCAGAAACAGACCAAGCCTTCCTTCAAGCACAGGTAATTAGCAGCAGCCTAATTTCTCAGGGGAGAAATCTCATCTTGGTCAGTGCTAGGACCCATCAGGACATTTTCTCACTGCAGACATAGGCAAGCATGTAAACCTAGAAGACATCAGAGGAATGGTTGTCATATATTGTTCTGAAAACTTATCAGGAAGCCCTTGTTTACCTCCCAAAATTAACAAAGAAGAGCCCCTGGTGGCTCTATCACATTGCCAGCAAATAGAAAGAGAGAGGGGAAAATAAATCTGCCCTGCATGTGCCTGGAATTGTGCAGCTCACATCTGAAGGCCTATGGCAGAGGTAGTAATGAACCGTTCATGTCACAAGTGAGATCTCAACAAGACCCATTGCTGGTATTTTTAGCTTTCAGCACATAGAAGAAGAGGACAGAAAAGACACCAGTCTCTTAGACAGCTCCAGATCCTTGGATGAAGGCCACAGCTCCTTGCCAGTACTCTGAGTCCTTGGCACAGCTCTGGGCTGGGGCAGCCAGGCACCCTCTGTGCTGGTGCTTACTGCAGAACCCAGCAGGGGAGAGAGCTTTGTCTGTGAGTCCTGTGTAACCCAGCCCTGCTCACACAGCCTGGCCTGGCCCAGCCCCAGCACTGCCTGGGTGCTCTGGGAGCCCTTTGGCAGCACCCTGGGCACAGCTGTGGGATTGCACCATGTAGCGGTTTGAGTCTGTAATTTGGCATAACTTTTATCTTGTGCAGAGGTTGCACTTGCCAGAACTACTTTCTTATCTTTTGCTGTGAGATAGGACCAGGAGAAAAAGCAAAACAGGCTCAAAACTTCAGAAGAACCAAGAAAACTTTTATAGACAAACGGTTTATAGAAATCAGAATGAAACCTTTAAATCACTTCTCTTCCCCCTTAACACTCTTTTTCTTTTCCCACCAACACAACAATGTAGAGGACAAAGCTCAAAGATTTCTCACTCTTAAAACAATCTTTCAATCTACTCAAGAGGAGGAGCTTCTCTAGCAAAACCATGGAGACTCCCCTGGAAAGACTTAGTTTCTAGTCTTTCTTGGGGTGCAATCTCTACAAGTGCATCCGCCCGGAGGAAAATCTGCACTTGCAAAAGCTTTCCCATCTCACAGCTCTCTCNCATGTCTCCATGCTGTTCTTCTACATTGTCTTTTGCCAGTCTTTGTTTTCTTCTACTCGGGAGAAGGTCGATGTCTGCAGATCTCAATCTGGGTCTTAAAAAAAGTTAAATCTCTCACAAACAACAGAATTAAAACACAGTAGAACATTGAAATCTAAGTTGAAGGCTAGGCTAAAATAATTGAAGAACGCAGCATCTAGGCTGAGCTCAAGTTTTATCTTCAGTTGCAAGCTGCTGCCAGTCTTTGCCCATATTACTGGGCTGCTTTGCAATCTCTGTTTATAATCCTTTATGAGAGCTAAGCTGGGAGGAACAGCTAGCATGTAGCTGCGGTAGTCCATTCCTTCCTCTTGCTCAGTAATGTCCAATAGAAGCAGCATTTTTAGTCCTAGGCCTTCTTGGGAATACAAACAGAACTCAGCTTGGCCAGTACGGGCCCTCCTGCCCCTCCATGCCGGAGCTCGGAGCCTCCCGCCGCTCTGTGCCCGTGCGGAGCAGTTCAGGGCTTCTTGGCCATGCCAGGGCTCCGGGCCCTCTCAGTCATGCGAGCTTGGCTTGGAGTGTGCAAGGAAAAAAGACTCAACCAGGCTGGGCCGGGCTCAGCTCCTCCAGCCATGCGGCGGGGGCCGGCCTGGTCCCGGGGCGGGGAAGCTGGGATGTTACCTCGATCTTCGCCGGAAGGAAAGAGAGCCTCTTTTCCGGGTTCTCGATTTTTAAAATGTGTATGCACAGAGGTGTACACTTTTCTGATTGGTCAATTACTTCTGTGGGCTAGGTTCTAACTGAAATCAGCACACACCAGCCATGGTCCCTTCCCCATGGTCAGGGCAAGGCAGTGCAGTGCTGGCTGCCCTGGAGGAGATTGTGCTTCTGCAATGGCCACATGAACAAACAGCTCAGGCTTCGTCTGGGGGCACAAAGGGATGTCCAGGTTTTGCCAAGATATCTCTGACAAACCCAAACATTGTTTACTGAAAGGCTTATCTTCCCTGAGAACTTTGATTTCTCACCCTGAATTGGGTGAGAGTAATTTTACCACTCATGAGTGTCAGCCATTAATCTCTTTTGGGGCAGTTTGTCAGATGCTTACAAATTCATAATTTTTAAGTACCCATCATCTGCTTGGTTCCACTTCTCTGACATAACTGCAATTCAGGGATCAAATAACAGGAAATCAGGAAAGGCAGGGCTTGTGGTGCTTGGAGATGAATATTGTTTTAGGCATGTTTTGCATATCCACAGTCACCCAGATAAAAATGAAAGTCAGTTGCTGGGATGTTTGAAGCAGAACCTGTCATGAATAACTGAAACACCAAAATAAAGATTTCACCAGTGCTATTTTCATTTGTTTGCTTCTTTTAAAAAATAAAATATAGGGAAGAAAGAACAAAGCAAGAAAGGGAATATTAATTTATTAGATTTCAGACTGTACTGAAAAAAATAACAGAGAGGTGTGAAAGACTGGTAACTCATACAGCTCCAGCACACCAGGCCGTGCAACACATTGAAACACAGAGAGCAAACCAAATAACCGCAGAAACAGCACATCCAGCAGCAAAGTGATCTGCAATACAGCAACACAGATTATGCTTAGTGAAAACAGGGGAGGATGGAAAGAACGAGAAGGATGAGAGGCAAAATAACACATTCACATCTTTGACTGTTGTAGTCAAATCTGAATTGCTAACATGGAGAGGGGAATAATTCTCTGCCTCATTCATCACCATTCCTGCCATGCTCATAGCGTGTTTTAACTGCTATTACAGTAATTGAATGAATGAGGGTGTTTCCAAAACAGATTTGATGTGCTGATGCGGGAAGTTGAACAGCAACAACCCAACCGAGCACAGGGAGCTGCAGCGCAGCGAGCACTCGCAGATGGAGCTGCAGCAAGGGAGCACAAGGGCCTGGCCCAGCCAACACTACCTGAGTCATCCCATCCTGTCCCTTCCCATCCTGTCCCGTCCTGGCCCGGCCTGGCCCAGCCCGGCCCGGCCCAGCCCAGCCCAGCCCCAAGCTGACTCCTGCCAGACACCCCTGGCTTTGCTTGTGCTGCTTCTCTTTGTCCCGGTTCTAAACCCTGGGAAGCATTAGGTGAGCAGGCAGGATCCCTGGAAGGCTTCTTTGGCTTATTTCCTTTTTCTCCTTTTTTTTTTTTATTTCTTCTATTCTTTCCCCCCGTGTGCTCTGCTCTCACAGACACATGTCCCTGTCACACACATGGCAGGTTCAGCCCTGCAGGGTTGGTACACAAAGGTAAGAGCAGCAGCCCTGTGAGCCTCTGCTTTTATCACCCTTGCATTTGGAGCTGCTGCCACAACTCTGCACAGACCAAAACAGAGAAGTGGAAGTTTTTGAATTAGTGTGGGAGGTTTCTTGTTTGTTTGTTTTGATGGTTTTTTCTTAATTGAAAATGTTGCAGGTGAAGCCATCAAAAACTGATGGAAACCTTTGAAATCTTTGCAATATTATAGACATGAACTGAAGTCCGGGCCAATGCTCAGCAGTTGTGCTGACATTACTTTGTGCACTGGTTTTCATCTGTTTACTGATGCTTTCTGTTTTGTTGATGCCCTTTCCACAGTGTGATTCTGAACAGAGGAAATCTCCAAGCACCTCAGGGAAAAACTCTGAAGACAGTAGATTTCAAAAAGGTTTTTTTAAATCCCTCTCTCTCCCTCCCTCCCTCTCCCACCTTACCAAATGCTTTTTACGAGTATTAGCTTCATTAAAGAGTCAAAAGAAAATCCATCAGCACACTAAGTGTTTTCTCTCTAGTGATTCTGAGATATTTATGGACTTGAAAGATGCACATTTAGGACACCCTAGATAGTGATAAGAATGTATAGACTTAAAACTCTCTATATTTTTATTTTAATGAGTTAGAAAGATTTATCTATTAACTAGTTGATATCTCTTAATTGGTCCTGAAAAACACAGTAATTTGTGCTCTTTTCCAAGCTGTCTTTAGTTTTAGCAAAGTTTGTAGTAGCTACTATGACACCTTCTGGGATAGAAGCATTTTTAGTGCAGAGGATTATTGTGTCTCAGGAATGCTGCCTCAAGCTACAAGCACAGAACTCCATGCAGCCTGTTAGCTTTGGGCATTAAATCCTCCCAACTTCCAAAGATTAACTCTTCTCCAAAGGTGACTGCCAGCAGTGAAGGGTATCTGTGATTAAACCACTAAACACTGCCTGTCTGTGTGAGCTATGGATAGGACACCAGAGCACATGGGAGATTTATGGATGTTTGTCTCATTTCCCATGTGCCAGCTGCCAGGAGCAAGTAGGGTTCAAGAGAAAACACCCTGGCCTTTGCCAGGCAAATGTGGGATGGGTTCTGCCAATGCTGAGCAGCTGTTTCCAGACAAGAAAGAGCTGGGCTCAGCTCTTTCGCTCTTCAAATTAATGGATTCTAGAGAGGAGTGATCTGGTTCACAATGTGGCTCTACAGCAAAATCAAAATAAGTGTATAAATATTTGACCCTGTGTTCACCAGGGAAATTGTTAGTGCATGTCTTGGAGAAGGCATTGAGGACACCTCCTGTTTATCAGCTCTTCCATCATTAGATCATTTGGCCATTTATTTTTTGGAACAATTGTTTCCAGTTTCCATATGAAGTGTGTGGCATAGAGCTGGAAACATGGTGTTTTTGCTAAGCTGACAGCACTAGTGAAGTTTTCCTTCTCTGAACTCGCATGATTGCAGCCTGTGACATTTGCAGTCCCTTGGCAAATAATCTGGCATGGTTCACAACTTTCTCTTTCATAAGTGCTCAGCTATATTGAAACATAAATATATCATCTTCTATTCACATAAAGTCTGTCATCAAAGCAAATCCTGTAATGGTTGAGAGATTTTACAGAGAGCACAGATTTCTTGACATTTATGCCTTGTATGAGCAACTTCACTTACATGGATATGCAGACACCTTGTAGGCTGCATTAGCAGCACAAAGAGGGACTTTGCAGGAGAGAGGAGACACAAGTGGCAGGAATCATCTTGGCAGCACAGCAGCCTGCTATTGCCTGAAGTGGATTTCATGTGGTTAATCCATGGTAAGAATATTCATTTAAATAGTGCTTTGAGGATTTGAGTGACAGCAAAGGATCTTATTCACTTATTTGTCACTGAGAGACAAATTCCATGGCTGCACCTTTCCTGCTCTAGAGGGGACAGAGCAGCTCAGCCCACCCACCAGCTCCAGCAGGGCAGCCAGCACTATTCTGCAGCCCTGCACAGCCACACAAGCTGGCAGTCAACCACCCACCTCTGCAAAACCTGTTTATTTTATCATTTTCACCCAAAAATTGCTGCTTGAAGGGTTGCATCAGAGCAAATCCTCAAATGGCATTAGCCTTGTATCTGTTTAAAGATTGAGATAGGAACAAACTTGTAGTGTCATACACCAGGGACAAGGGCCAAGGTCATTTCAGAGGGAGCTACTCTGAACATAGACATAATTCTAGTCTCAATTAACATTTACAGGGCATATCTTAATGATTAAAGAGCTGGAGTTTTATCACAATCACTAATATTGAAGGAAAAAAAAATATCATTAAGCTCTTTGCTGTGACAAGCTGTTACAATCTTACCAGGAGAGATTTTAATCTACCTGCAGCAGTAATCAGAGAGATTTCAATTTTTACAATGAGCTTTAACCTCACTGGAAATGAATTTCAAAGCAGCTTTGCAAGTTTCACTGTTTTCCCTTGGTCCCTAAGTAGTGAGTAATTATTGATTGAACTAATTTCTTAGGAAGACAGTTCAAGTTTCAGGTTAAACTGCATCTTGTAAGAAATGTAGTCTCATGCAAAAGAAGAGACAGAGAGGGATTAGCAGCTTAGAATTCACTTTCTTAGAGGTATGTGCTCTGTGTCAGCACTTCCTCACCATTAATCTGTGTGGCTGGTGAGTAACAAACTCCATTTAGTTCCTTGTTGGTTTAGAGAATATAAATAAGTCTCCCACTTTTCATGAAAGCACAGCTTCCTCAGAAGGCCTTCCAAAAGCCTGACCAAAGCTTTTCCTGTATCACAAAGGCTGTAAGGGAGAAAAGGGGTTGCTAGGGCTGGGAAGGCGCTGTGCCTCTCCTGGGACAGGGCTGTGCCCCAAAGGGATCCACAGGCACTGGAGCCCCTTGGCTTTGAGGAGCCTCTGAGCACACACCTGGGGTCCTGCTCCATCCCCCGTGTCCCACAGCTCCACTGCTCATCGTTCCATGGAAACCAGAGGCTTCACAGGCAAAAATTTCAACTTGAACCTGTGTTTTTTCACTAAGTGTATGAATGGGATCTTATGACTGCAAAATGTTTAGGTTGTGTTAGGTTTCAGTGCAGCGTGCTTACTACTTGGCTTCTAAAGGCAGTGACAGGAATTAACAAGAATCCTCTGAGCAGTAGCAGTATCGATACCATTGGCAAGTGATATAATAATCCATGTGGAATTCAGTGTTACAGTAAAGACTTCAGCAGGGCTGTCCCTGGGCTGAAATGTGAACACCAAATACAAAGGGTGGGAAAATGTTCCTTCTGTAGGTGTATGTGTGTGAGACCCACAGGTAAAACACTCTTAAAACAGCTTTTGATTTTTTATTACTTTTTTTCTCGAAGTGCACTGTACCTGTTCTCTAGGGCTGAGAACACATCTAACCAAGAGTATCCATTTATACTGCTGAAGGGCAAAATTCCAGTGAAAAGGGATCATGGTGGCTTTGGAGAAGCTGGTTCTCTCTCCTAAAGCTTTCACACAACCCTGGAAAATTGCATCTCTTGGTTTTTGTTTCTGATCCTCAAAACAGTCTGGTCTGAATAACAGGGATTTTGGAAGACATCCTTCTTCCTGGATGTTCTGTATTCTCTAAATTTTCTTTCTTGATTAACCATAATCCAGAAATATTAGAAGATCTTCTTTGCTTATCTTTCTGCTGTGTGGCTTCTCTCAGAAGGATATTACCAAAAAAATTGTCTGAAGAAGACAAGTTGCCTCACCCACTGGCATCCCTCCAGAAGCCAAGATAATACCAGCATCAAGGAAAAGCACTTGAAATTCAGGTTAAATGGATGTAGAAAATCAGCAGCTGTGGACAAGCAGGGGCTCCCTGAGAGAAAAACAGAGGGGCTGCAGAGAGCAGTGTCTTGAGCACAGCCATCCCTCCCTTTGGGCCAGGAGAAAGGAATATAACAGGCCTACCTCTGACAGCTGCCAAAAACAAGGTGGAGAGGGCTGTAAGATATTTATGTATCTGAAGTCGTGTTTCTTGTACTTGCTAGTCCCCAGTGAGGGGAGTTATAGGCAAATATTATCAAAATATCAAGCTGTTGACTGAAAGAGGATGTTGAGTCAGTCTCCAACCCATATTTGGAACTATTAAATTATGGAGTAGCATTGATGTTATCGGCTGACATTTCATTCAGCAGAAAAACTTACTTAAGGAAAGAAGTAATGCTGCAAAAGGAATCGAGGTCAGCATGACTAGAGACCCGCAAGAGGAAAGTGTGGGTGCAGTGTGGGGTGCCAGCTCCCCGTGGGTCAGGTGTTGATGGAAGGCACTTGTATCACAGAGATAGCTCTGAATTTAAATCTAGTCCATCTGACAGGGAAAGAAACACCTGGAAAACTCAGCAAGGTGGGAGCTGGGAGGCCCTGTCAGCCACACAAACTCCTCCAGCCACCTGCAGAGGGAACCAGGCAGTGTATTAATCTGCTGCGGAGTCACATCCAGCCCACACAGAGCTGCTTTTTATAACCAGCTCTAATCCAGGTCGCCCACTTCCTCCCCACAACCTCAGCTTTCTCTTTTTCTCTTTTCCTCTTTTTCTCTTTTTCTCTTTTTCTCTTTTTCTCTTTTTCTCTTTTTCTCTTTTTCTCTTTTTCTCTTTTTCTCTTTTTCTCTTTTTCTCTTTTTCTCTTTTTCTCTTTTTCTCTTTTTCTCTTTCTGCTTTCCTGCTCCAGACTGAAATGTGCTCTATTGCCACAGATTCAATTTGGAATCAAAGCAGAGGCCGTTTTGCCATGTGCACATTGGAGCTCAACAAAGATGGGGAGATGAGGGAGCAAAGCTGATTTGACAAGAGAGTAACATCAAATCGAACAAGCCAGAGGGAATGGGAAGCGATCGGAGGTAGACACTTTAAAATGCTCTCTGCAGGTGTGAGTTAGACATGCTGCATATTTTGACTCCTGAGGGCAGGTACTACAAACATTTTGAATTATAGCCACTTTAAATGCCACAGGAACCTCTCAGCCTGCCTCTGAAAGTCCATGAATGTAGGATGCATGCAGAATGAACTTTAAGAAGCATCTCTGTCCCTTAACTTTTAGAAATTAAATCTCCTATACAATGAAAGGTTACTTTGGATTTATTGTTTTACAGAGGATGTGATACAGCTGGGAAGGGAGGCCAGAGGTTCCCTAAGCCCTCCAAGTTTAAGAGACCTCAAAGCCCAGAGTTCATATTCTAGTCTAATTTAATGCTGTGCCATGGAGGGTCACAGCTGTCATCTTTCACCCTCTCCACTGAGGGGTGTTGTACCACAGCCCCATGCTGAGTCCTGGCCATTGACAGGACAGGGTTTTATCCCTGCTCTGCCGAGCTTTGGCTGTGCTCTGTGTTTGTACAGAACAGGTTCCCCACTGCCTCTCACCTCACACAGGGCTGCCCGTAATGCAAAGTGCCAATTTAAGGGTTTGGTGTTCCTGTGCTCTCAGAAGAAATGGTTTTGCCGCCTACACCTGCGCTACAAACCTGGTTTTTGGAGCTGTTACAACCTGTACAAACAGCCAGTCTGTTACCCCCTAAGGAGAAAATTCATCACAATGAAGAGTTGGTTTATGCTGTGTTACAATCTAATTTTTTTTTAATTAGTTATTTACTTCTAATACCCTTATTTCCCTTAAATCATCATTTCTTGTTATACCACACACCATGGTTCTCAAATGTGAATTTGAATGTGATCTTCAGCTCTAGAAACAGCGGCCTAAAAAAATCAAGTTCCTAAATAGACCAGGAATTGTGTACATGCTTATGGCAAAGACATCCAAATTAGATACAGCATGCTTACAGTGATACAAGAGCTCCATTTACAGAAATATATTTCCTTTGATGACTTTTGTAGAATTATTTCCTACCTTGCAAGTGATAAAAGCATATTTGAGACCTCAAAAAATTTTATGCTGTTTGCCATAAGGGAATAGATGAGCTTATTGGAAACTTGCATGCTTTCAATTCCTAGCTGTAGTAGTATTGTATTATTAAAGAGTTGTTTGAGGTCTTCTTTGTGCTTTTAAAAGAAAGAATATGAAGAGCTTTACTTATGCTATGAAAGTTTTTATTTCAAGCATTCCTAAATTTATTCAATGAAGTTGAAAGGCAGATTCTGAGTAGTGTTCCATGGTTTTCTCAATTTAATACAAGGTAAAAAAAACAGACTCATTGAGGAAATTGAGACCTTCTTACAACTAAAATCCCTGACCTCTCTGTGGTGATCATCTGAAGTAACTCGCCTTGTTCCCCCAAAACTGTCCGGCTAGCTATGATGGGTGGGGAAAAAGCGGAGTCCTTCACGACCTGAGATAAAAGACCAAAGGGTTCGCTTTCCCTCCGGGATAAGTAGATGTTTATTCCAGGCTGGAATCCGGGAGGGAAAGGGACCCCAGGAAAGGGTTCCCCGGGAATTTCAAACCTCGGGAGAGGGGCGGGGGGACACAGAACAACAACCAATAAGATTCCAGGGCCAAGGAGGGGAGGGGAAGGGAAAGGCACGTCACATTTTCAGGGAGGGGTTACAGAATTCCAGGATCATTACATGTGTGCATCTCTACAATCATCGTGCAATGAACCTGCTACTGACCCCTAAGTGAGCAGTGCTCAGGCTCTGTGTAGAATTCTGCAATTCTACAGCCAATTTTCCACTTACAATACTCTGCTGCTAATTTAATTCTTATCTAAGCCCACATAGTAGGATTATATGGATTATAACTGTAAGAAAAATGTAATTTCAAACCTGTGGAAAGGGTGAGCGATGGCAGGTGCTGAACTACTCCAGAGAACTAATGTTTGGTGCTACTTCAAGAGAAGGACTGGCACAAGAATATTTTCTTTATTTAAATGGTTTCTCCCATCCTTTGTCAAAAGACTGATGTGGTTCAAATTGAAGGTTTCTCAGCATCAGAAATAACAGTAGAACTGCTGAGAGGTTGCAGCTTTTAGACAAACCTTGCTGCAGTTTTCACTTCACTGTCAATCTGGGTAGGAGTGGACAGAAGACACAGCTTCGTCTGATTTCTCAAGCCCCAGAGAGTCTTGGCTACCTCTGCAGACCCTGCTCACAACCACCCTGAGCTGTAGTTGTGGCAAGGTTCAAGAAGAAGTTTTGCTCTGTATTTCCACAGTTATTATTTTAAACCTTGCCATAAATCCCCAGGAACATTTCATTATCCCAGCTCACTCATGCACCTGCAGCCTGTGCCAGTGCCACATCACATCTGGACTCAATGGTCTTGAAGGTCTCTTCCAACCTAGTGATTCTGAGATCTTGCAATGTGCCATCCTATCATCCCATGTTTTCATAGGAAAGAGTCAGTATATTCAGGAGTAGGTTTAACAACTTTCAAGTTTACCTGAATACAATTTTTAATTCACCTTTGTACCTTGTCCTCATTGGCTTCTCCTCATTCTCCCTGCCAGAGCTGCCTCTCTAGTCCATGGGTGAACTGCCACAGTATTTCTGCATTTTCAGACTTGTCACCCTTCCCTTCCCTGGTAATTATCACACCAATGTCAAACTCAGACTCCAGTTTTCTACATTTCCAGCTGGCTCCTAACCAGTTCCTTTCCACCTCATCTGTCTCTGATCTCCTACAAGCCCTGCTCTCCTTCTTCCAGTGTTGTCCCTTTTGAGGCTGACATCAATCAAAGTAGATCTCCTCCACCACAGCACCAATCTCATCCTAGGTAGCTCTTCTTGTCTGATAATTCTGACCTCATGAAAAAAAAAAAAAAAGAATCTTTATGTTCCACATATTTAATTGTTGGCTAATGATCCATAAAATTTATCATAAATATTTTTATCAATTATTTTTCATATTACATATTCACACACCATTGTACTCAGTCAATTCTATAAGAAGGATGTAGGAAGAGATGATATGCATGAAGGAGAACACAATATAAAGTGACATAGACTTTATAATGGCAATGGCAGAGGTAATGACATCTTACTGGATGGGCAGATGAGGCTGGAAAAGGAACAGCCTCTCTGAGCACACAGAGCATCAATACACATTGAGTTTAACTCGATGAGGTTAATCTGTCAAATCCCCTGAAAGGCAAGGTCAGGTAGAGGAAGGATGGGAAAACTGAGTAAAGAGAGAACTGCAAATGTGTTCCTGCATAGTTTCTGCATGTGGACTATTTATGGAGCTACATGAAACATTGCTGAATGTAAATGTATCCTCCAACAGCATGTATTAAAAGAATTTTATTTTGAATTCTGGCTCTTAGTAAAATGGCCAGAATGTTGCATTTCCAAGCAGACATTCAGCCCTTGGATAGGCAAGTCCTCCAGAAGTGCTAGTCCTTCCCAAGGCTCCCCAAAGAGCTGTTGTGGCCACCAGCAGTGCACTGCACTCCAAGGAGGAGCTGTGGGATTTCATAGATCCCAGTAAACCAGCCAGCCAGCTTTATGACAAATCCAGAGCACTCACTGCATGGTAGCACTAACTGCTCTGATTCGGAAATCCCTTGAACACTTGATCTGTAAATCATTATATTTTTCAGCCAAAGGTGTATAATCAGCCTGATGAGTGGGCCTGGTCCAAAACCAGCTGGGGTCATCAGGAGAAACCTTCTGACCCCTGCTCAGTTGAATTACATCTCTTTCAAATCAGGAAAGTAAAACACCACCACCTGCTTTGCTTTATACACCTGGGGTTTCTTTTCCTTCTGAGAATCAGAAGGGTGAAAATATTGCATCTCAAGAGCAGGGCTAGACTCAAGACAGATATGTGGGTGCTTTTCTGTCTGGCCATGACTCAACACATTGCAAATACCTTTCACCTACAGACATGTAAATAAATAAGCATTGTAGGCATTTTCCTCCTGTAAGGGCATATCAGTGAATTGGAAAGACACATTAAAATGGAAATCACAAATATGTTTCAACTTTACCCTTCTGTTGATGTGTATTTTAACCACTGTTTAGTTTCTTATTAAAAGCTGTGATTCTGATGAGACCAATGTATGCAGTTTCAGATTTTCTCTTTTAAAATTATAACATCCTCACTATACTTAAGTGCTCATAATCCTACATTTCTCTCTGGTATTAACACCATAATACACAAACTGACACCATGAGAAATAGAAAAAGTTGGCTTGACAGGAGAAGACATAAAAAAGATACTTGGATTAACAAGCACGATTTACACTATCTGTAATTATTTACACTATTTGTAAATGACGATCATGGAAGAAGGCACAGATAACTCAGAAAACACCAGAAGGAAAACCACCTTTAAAGTCAGTGAGCAAAGTCTGAGGCACTGTCTATTACCCACTCTCCCTGTGAGCCTCAGCCATGCCTGCTCTCAGCTCCCCCTCTCCACTCTGTTCCTCCACAAGCATTCACTCCTCTGAGAAGAAACAGCTGTATTTGGGTCTATCTGTATTGCAGCCATGCCTGGAGGGCACTGTGCCAGGGAAGAAGTCTCCTGGCCTGAGCTCTCTAAAGGATAAACATGATGGAGGTGGATGGCAACCAAAATGGAATCAGTAAGTGAAAGACTTTCCTGCTTTATGCCTCCTAGCAGGCCCATTCAGCACTTTCTTATCTCAGCTGCTTCTCAAGCCCATAATAAATGAAGTTTTAGTGAACTGAAAGCCATTTATTTTGAGATGTGCTTCTCTCTTTTACACTGTGTTGTCTGGGCTTTTGGCTAAGGTACAATTTAGGGAAAACAGATAAAATATTCATCTTTTACAGCATTATTTCTTCCCCTTCTGACCTTTCTCTTTTCTTAAAGCTGCCTGTACCTGCCATATTAATGCTCTCATCTCTATCCTAGTGATCCAAGACCATCTCTTCTCATAAGTGAGTAGAACATTCTTAGCTGTAATTAATTTTACTCAATATAATGCAAAAACATACATGCTATTTCACTGTTCCTCCAGAATATATTTCACAGAGATGAACATTCCTCCGGACTACATAAACCACCACAGCCCCAATTCCACCTTTTATGAGGCAGAGAAAGTGCTGCAACAGCAGCAGAGAACCAGAACTCTGGGAACTCTGGGAACTCTGGGACCTAGAAGCAGAATTTACTGCCAAAGCCAAGAGAGAACTCAACAACCAGCACAAAGTTCTCTGAGTGCCCCAGAAAGTGGTGAAGAGCAAAGTCCTGACACAATGGGAGTAGCAGGACTTCTGGTGGATACAAGAAATCCCATGGCACGCTCCTGACCACTCCCAGAACTGTGCTTGATGCACAGATGGGACCATATACCTGCTCTGCCTCAGCCTTCCTGCTTCACAATTGGTTTTCAGGCTGAGCAAGTGTTCAGCCAGGGGTTTGTCAGCAAAATATGAGGGTGATCTCCAACCCCTGGGAAGAGTTTTGTTTCTTACCCCAGGGCAAAAGGCAGGGAAGGAGATTCCAGTGGTTTCCATGAGCTGTGCTGGACATCACTGCCTCCCAGTTTGCAGTACAAAGATCACCTCCACATTCTGGGACTTTTGGGAAGCTCTGGCAGATATACCCATCACCTGAAGAGCCACTCTGTAGCATGTGATTTATAACTTATCAGCATCCCTAGACAGGAAGCACAGTACAGCAAACTCTGAGATAAGCTTCTCCAGCCCATCTACTTTTCTCCTTCAATCATTGCCTGGATTTATCACTGTGAGTTAAAGGATGGATAACTTGGTGACCTTTTCAGTCTTGTCTCCTTGGCTAAGGTTGCCAATCATAAGGCATGCACCAACCAGAGCTCTAAGTCACACAAATCCAAAAAATCAATTTCTAATTATAAATCTGAAATTTGATTTGGCCTTGATTCCAGCTGAAAGGGGCACAGAAGTGCACTTCTGAAAATATGACACAAAGAGTACAGATTCCTTGTGAGGTTCTATCTGTGCAACAAAGGGATAAACCACCTCCTCTGTGCCATCCCATCTGACAGGGCACTAAAATACCTTTCCATTTTATGACATCTGTCTGGTGATTTGATCGATAGTGTCCAGCATAAAGACATGATGACAGCATTCCATGAAAAGTTCTCAATGAAATTAACCTTTCTACTCATCTAGGCTCTCCTTTTATTGTTGGAACTTTGAAAGTGACTTTGCAACAGCGTTTACAATGACACTAATAGGCCTATAATCTGAAAAGCCTGAGGATAATTTCTCAAATCTGATGAAATAAATTGCACAATAAATTCCTATATGAAGAAGGCATTTCTTTCAAGTTTTAAAACTTCAGCCAGCATTTAGTCTAAATATATTATATACCACTTTTACTACTTCCTTATTTAAAACACAAACAAACCCCCAAAACATAAAAGTCAGATGGTTTTGCCTCATTTGACTTGTGAGAAGTAAACAAGAGTCCATTTTCCTATGGCTTTATTTAAATAGTATTGCTTTATTATTTCATTCCACAATTTTCTCTTCAAATTGCCAAGAGCACCCCATTCTCAAAATATTTATGCAGAATCTGATATTTAACACTACATTTACTACAGTTAATATCGAGTGGAAATTGAATATGAGAAAGTTGAATAAGCCTTTTTACTATTGATCAATATGATGAAGCCTAGAAATCTATTACTTTAACATTCAGGATATCAAAGCAGATAAACACTGGCAATAAAACATTTGAGACTTACATGGAAAAAGATAAAAAACTCAATTAACAGAGAGAAAATCACATTTGAGTGAGATCTAGACCAGTAGTTTATCTTTAGTCAATGCACTTAAATCAGTGCTGCATCTTCTTAGAACAACAAACAGGGATGGTGTCCATCCAAAGCTCAGTGACTCATTGAAAAGGAGAATTGTTATAGATTACCCCACATTTCTAAACCTGCTAAGTTTTGCTACTTCTACTGTTCATCCTTTTAACAATTCAACAAGTTGTGAAAGCAGTTTAGAGGGAAGGTATAGGAATTTCTAGCTTCTTTCAGGGTCAGGATTGATGAGCGAGAGATAGTATTTCATGTTTGGACTCAGATTTTTATTATTTTTTATCCATGTTGCAGTCTCATGAGGAAGGGAGTTTTCAGCACTTCAGCTAACAAGATAGAAATGGTGATGATAGCTTCGAATTATAAAGTCATTTAGGAGTTAACTAATGAATAATTGCTAGCTAGATTATTTTTACTTTTAACCTAACAACTAGAAAGCTGTGGTCCGCAATGCAGAGTTTTGCATTTAATTACACAATATCACTTAAACTCATGAAGAGGAAGAAGGAAGAAGGAGTTAATGCTTGAAAACTTCTATCTTTCTCTATATATACTATTATATCTCAAAACTTAAGACTATAAGTTTTTCACCTTGTGATATCACACACTTCTATTAAAACTACACACTCATAATTCTAGTTTTATTGCTTCATTTTGGAAGCTTTCTCCACAGCCTCAGGTCAAAAGCAGTGTTCTCCTGAGGGTTAGCACTTGTTAGCACAGAAAGCTTGAAATTCTCTGTGCCCAGGCTTCTAACAGGAAGGCACTTGGCACGTCAGGATAGAGCACATTCCTGGACTACAAACAGCAGCCTCTCTTGGTTATCCAACCCCATTAGCGAGGAGATGCTCTTTTAGGCAGGCCTGGTTTCCCCGTGGGCAGTGGGGCTGGAGTGCTGGCTGCGGGCCCGTGGCCATTCTCTCCGCGCCGGGAAGAGGCAGTAATGGGGAAAGCTGTCAGCACGGATCACTGCCAGCACCCTCAGCCTGACGCCATCCCCTGACATTTCCATGGGCAGCCTGCCTCCTTTTATAGCCAGCTGTGCCACTGAGGTGCTCCTGGTAACTTTGGAGCAAAGGTTTAAATGATCACACCCTCCACGTGGAAGGAGAGGTCTTTTTGATATGTTGTTAATAATGCAGGGATTTAGACACTTTGTTGTCTTAAGAGATGTGCTGGTTTGAATGGCGCAGGGAGCTTTCCATACATCCCTTTTAGACACATCTGTCTTGAAAAGATGGAGACCCAGTGCTCTTCCTAATAGAGGCATAGCTGTGGTCCCTTACGGAGGAAGGAAAAGATGGATGGGATCCCAGGAGGTTTGTGCTGCGGAGTGCTGTGCTTTATTAACTGCAGACTGCTGTGCCATTGGACCTCCAAACATTAGGAGCTTTTTTCAGTGAAGTAATTCAAATTACTTGAAGACTATCATGTTAACAAATGCAAAGTGACTGTTTACAAAATTGGAAAAACACTCATTAACTTGCCTGAAATCAGGAAAAANAAAAGAAAGAAAAGATGTTTTTTGAAGTTTGGACAACTTTTGAGAAAGAAAAAGCACATTCTAATTTCTGAAATATTAGGGAAATTATTTAATTTTTCAAAAGTAGTTTTCTGACTGCCACTCTGGCACTACAGAACAATATGTTCGATTACAAACCCAGTGGCATCTGCTTGACTGTAGTTCATAAAAATGTTAGAGAGAAAATCCATTCTTTTTCTTGTACTGTAGTCATGGATAATATACCTAGAGGACAATACACCTCTTTGTATAGCAAAAGCATAAACCATGGTATATATAATTGTGATGAATACAAATAGACAGGAAAATTACTTTCTCTGACAAATGCTACATTTAGCTTAAGTAAAAAATGTGCAGCTCAGTATAAAGTCTCATTAATAACGTACTAAATTTCTGCTGGTCACAATTGAAAAGTAACTCTCATAGCATTTCAAAAATTCTTCTACATCCCCCTCTCATTAGCCTGTAGCAATCACTCAACATGGTTTTGCCTTTCCATAAAAAATCATGCAATTATAGTAGAAAAGGGCAATTTGGGGAATTATGCAATATTTGCCTATGACTAACACAGAAGATTTTTGCAGTTTCCCTTTGCTTCTGTTTTATTTTTTTAGGAAAAAAGGTATTTAACAATAAAAAGAGAAATCTTCAGGAAAAGGGGAAAGCACAAAATCCAACAACCTGAACAACAGTCTTGCTGTAGCAATAATTTAGCAGTAGCTGCATGCAACCACCATGGCAAATGCATATTCTAAGTATTAAAACAATAATGAGAAGGTTTTAAAGAGGTGGGTTTTGTCTATTCAACCTAATTACATGCTCCTTTCCTATCATCATATTCAGTAAACCAGCTAATTTCTTTCTATTTTGCACCTTGGGCTATTAAAGCTTTCATATATAACCCAAATCACTAAATCTTAGTGCAAATATTCACTGATCATTTTATTTAAAAGGAACAGGCTTCTTTTTCTCTCTCACCAGATAAATTGCTGACATGGAATGCTGTGAGCTCTTGATGTGATGTGTATTTTCCAAGTGGGGAGAAGCCAGTACATGTGATCTAAAGAAATGTGAAGTGCTTATTCTTATTGAAACCTGTGAAATTTCAGAGGTGAATGGCATGTTTTTATTGCAGTCTCAGACCCAGACAGCTTAGCCAAGGCACAGGTCCCATGGTGTGAAGATCCATGAGGAAGATCTCATGGTCTGCATCGAAGGAGTTGGTGAGAGGAAGGGAAGGTGGGAAATGAGGGGCTGTGAGATGCTGTGGCAGGAGCAGGAGCACACCTGGTCCAAAGCCTGGGAAGGCGCTGCAGTTCAGCCCCTGCTGCCTACAGCTCTGTGTCTTTCACATCTGCAGCCTATGGATTCTAGAGAGACATGAATTACAATAGAGTGGAGCTTGTAATTGCTCTCATTAGCTCCATTAGTTCACTTCCAGCACCAGATAGGCAGTTTCAAAGTACAGATTTTTCCAGGAAGAGCACGTTCATTCACCAATGGCTGACAGCAAAGCTTTGTTTTCTGCCTTGTAGAAAGCTGCTACAGAATTACTGAAAATGTAAATATCTATTTTTTTTATCTCTGCTGGCATATGACTTGACATATGCATTTGGAGAAATGTTGTCCCCTTCCCATGCTTCTGGAAGCCACGTCCATCCCATCTGCTTCATTTCCAAATACTTAAGTTTGCTTTGTCTTCAACATCAACAACCGTAAATAAATAACACATATCCTTTGTCTGTTGATATGGCTGTCAGCCATTCACTATTTCTTACTCCATCTGTGTCTTCCCAGCTGTTCAATCCCAGCACTTCTTTTCAACTGCGGCATTCATCAATAGCACTTACAGCATGAAACATTAACGTGGAGCCCTTCCATGTGCTAAGCCTGGGGCAGAGAGCACTGCCCACAGTTGGATCAAGGATCAAGGATTAGAGGTTTGCAGGATAGGGATGATCCATGAGATTTGGACAGGATGCATATAAGACTGCTGATCTATTTGATTTATGGCAGGTAGTGCTCACAAAACCATTTGCACATCTGTGCAAACCATCTTCAGTAAAAGGCGAGGGAACTACAGGTGGAGCAGTTTAACCTCACTTCCTTGACAAAATTGTGCAGCATATCCTCACAGAAGCCACTGCCAAATACATGAAGGTCAAGACAATGAGAAGGAACAGCATGGATTCACCAAGAGGAAACTGTTCTTGCTCAGGTGGCCAGCTGTGGTGAAACAGCTCACTCTGAGGAGACCAGAGAATCAAATTTTCTTTCTCCTTAGCAAGGCTATGGACAGATGTTTCAAAGCTTCCCAGTACTCAAACAGGGACAAACAGACTGGCTGACCAGAACACGGACAGGCTGAAAACCTGTTGGACCATTGGTCTCAAGCAGTAGTTGGTGAACAGTGAATGTTATCTTTTCCAGGAGCCAAGCTCCTCAGGGCGTGGTACCAGGGATAAAAATTCCTGACCTCTTCACCTAAGGCTGAGAAGATGGGGTGGGAGTGGCCCACCCCACAGGAGCCTTCTCTCCCAGTGCTCTTAATTTTTACAACCATAAACCTTTTCATACCACAGAATAACAGATTCAGCTTGAAGTTTTAAGACCTTTCAAGAAAAAAAGTGCATTAAAAGGAGCAGAGGGTTTGAGTGGGGTTGTAAATAAGTATATTATCTAAATGAAATGAGTCCATTTGGGATAACAAAAAAAGCTCAGAACAGTCATATAAAGAGGAAGTTTGTTGTGCTAATAAGTTGTCATCTAGAGAAAAAAAAAAGAAAAAAGCAAAAAGAAAGGAAAAAAGAATCAAAGCATCTGTTTGATTTTAAACAAAAGTATTGTGTGAATAACACAATAGAATGCCACTAAAAATTGTATAGATTTTTCAACCCTCAGTGGGAAAATAGCATTCCAAGATCCCATATAAATGTGAAGGAGTTTTAAGATTTAACAGACAATTGCATGTAGGTGAGGGGTGGTGGGATAGTTACACAGTTTCTAGTCCAATGTTTCTCCATGTGTGGTACACCAAACACCAGAAAAGCCTGTACAACACAGTTGTTGTTAAAACAAATATTCTTCTCCATATGCAAAATTGCTATGAAATGAAAAGTGGTAAAAGAAATATAATTCTTAGGTATAAAAGGTTATGTTTCATCTGGTTGTAAATTAAAAGTATTATAGCAATGTTGTTTGAGTTAGTTAATTCCTTTTTTTTTTTTTTT